>OX424573.1:106672629-106975129 GCA_949152435.1 Gastracanthus pulcherrimus
TGTTTCGCGATTGTCCGCTGCAAAATGTGGGTCAGTTGCCGTTACATATTTTTTTATCATATATCGGAGGCCACTTCATTTCTTAATTTATTTTCCGATTCTACGTTAGCCATGTTTGAATTTCGAAAAAAAATTTGCTATCCGCGCTAATTGCTATTAGAATATCCCGGAGAGTGGGCCCCCAATTGTTACGTCACGCGTAAGCAATAAATGGCGCGAAGTTAATATTGAATTAAATCGCGTTCGCCTCTGGTTTTGGTCAATACTTTCGTAATTTACCTGGAGTCGAGGCTTTAGCAAAAGCAGGATAGCGAAGATGATATTCAATATGATAGTAGTGAAAATAGGAAGTGCGAGTTTACGATACGATTACAAAGGCTTAGCAAGTATTTTGGGGCATACGTTGTGTGCGTGTGTAGACCTTGGTTCCTCGTAGTCGGGCCGGTTGAGCTGCGCTGCGCTGCGGGCGGTGTCGTACTCGAGATGGTGGCGGGAGATATGAATAGGAGCGCAGGTCCAGCGAATAAATAAGCGCGAGCAAATAAGTTGAAGAGCAGATTTATTATATTAGAAGTACAAAGTTAAATATAAGGGCGTGTCCCATTTACAAGTGAGAAGTCAAATAACAAACTGGTGCGTACGTACTTACGGCTCAAAGTTCGAATGCAGTAGGCTGTCGCGCCCTGGAGGGCCCGTGGCTTATATACCCACGCGGGGGTCGCATGCTTAGCCTAAATTAGGAATTAATTATTCATCATAGAAGGGCAGCGACTGAAGTGAGTGGTCGCGGAGGGGAGTTAGGTAAAATTGGGGTGCATGAGTGTGATATTCTGGGGTACAAGGTGGTAAGATAGGATACTAGTTGTATAGCGTAGGTCGATAAGTAGGATTCAGTATGGTAAGATACGTATAGCTTGATGACGAGACGGTAAGCGTGAGTCGATATGCTGTACGTAACAATAAAGAAGATAATATACTTTATCTTCATTATACTTGTAGATAATTTCATAAGCTTTCAGATAAACCCCATAAAACTATCATTTACTTGACCTATATGATAGAAAATCCCCATTACGTATAAATTGGCCATTTTTCTCGATTTTTCGAATTGTTCGATATTTTAGGGGCATGAAAAAATATAAAAAAAATAATAACTTATTGATTGTATCGAAATAAAGTACTCAAATAAAAAAATAGCCGCTAACTATGTCATTTCTTATGCCGATGATACTGTCATCATATCAAGTGATGGTACGTGGTCACGGGCACAAGATAAAATAAATGTATATCTAGATCAAGTGTCGAAATGGCTTACTTTGAATAAATTTGCTTTAAATGTAAGTAAATCTGTTTACATAACGTATGGAAATGACTGTGTTAGTGTACCAGATACTCTAAACATTAATATAGATAACTATCTAATAAAAAGAGTAGAATATCATAAATATCTAGGATTGTTATTCGATTTCAATATGAAATGGGACAAACCTATCGACTATATTGTAAAAAGAACTAGATATCTAATATTTATTTTTGTTAAAATTAAAAATATTATGGAACCCAAAACATTAATGATAATTTATTGTGCGCTTTTTCAAAGTTTAATACATTATGGAATATTTACCTGTGAAGGAGCATATAGTAATACTCTAGTCCAGATACAAAGAATTCAAAACAAAATATTAAAAATCATAAATAAAAATCGATTCTCAGAGCAATGTCTACCTCTTTATACGTTATACGTAAAAATTTAGTAAAGTATGTGTATGTATTCTGTTTATTTTTATCGTAATATGCCATCTGACTATGACTAGTTCATTATATTTAGATTTTATAAACTGACGAACTGTTACAGCGAATAATATTATTTAATACATAAGAAATGCAATAAGTGAATGTTAATGTAAGATAACAAATATATAATACTGACTGATATTTTAATTATTATAACTACATGTACATGCAATTGTAAGAATTTCGTCTTTTGATGAATAAACAGTATATCTATCTATCTATCTATCTTTCTGTAAGTCAATTATTCCTTTTAGAATCTAGTTAATTTCATTGAGAAACACTGAAAGAAATATAAGTCCAAAACAAGCAATATTTTAAATAAAAGTATTCAATTATCAACAATAACCAAAACTACAGTTAAAAAACAGCTACATAGTAGCTATAAAAGTGTTCAACTAGTTAACAAATGATTTCAAATTATTGACTACCAGTAAAGCTAATACAAAGAAAAAATAAAATCGATTTGTAATAAATCTATAAATTTATATATAATTATCAGCTTAGATCACTTTGAGTGAAAATTTTATCTGATGTTAACAAGAAATTTTTTAATTTATTTATTTATTATTTTTTTTTTATTTTCTATTTTTATTTATTATTTTTAAGTTAGTTTTTAAATTAGTATTTAAGTATTTTGGTTTCTTCTCTTGGTTATATAAGCCAGCCTATGTACAGGAATTTTATTTACCTCTTTAGGATTTACTTTAAATGCACACATAAATAAGCTCAGAAACTGTATATAAATACGTATATGTAAGGTTTTTAGCTATCGAATTCTTATTCTAACTCCAAATCTCTATCAGCGTACCTACTAAACTTCTATTTTAACCTCAAAAGCTCCTAGGTAAACTATTTATGCATTAAAACTTCGAAAATGCTGTATTAAGAATAAAAAGTTTACATTATTTATTTTAAAAACTAAAAAAATTGACTTTTTTCTAAAGTGTTAAGGCTCGTTTTCATGGGATGTTGCTTTTTAGTATTCACCTCGAAAATTCTAATAGTGTCATATGCGCATGCGCGCGGCTGGCCAATTAGCGCGAACTTCTACTTCCAACCAATCGTGTGCGTGCTAGAGAGAGATAGCTTAACTTTTATGTATTAAAACTAGAGCTTAAATATCACGAGAATACAAAAGGAACAATTTCAGCCATAGATCTCATTCGTCCCATTAAAATGTTAAAGAGTACGCGTCTAAAACTTAAAATATAAAGTTACCAATTGATAATGTATTAAAATTAAATATTAATTCAAATATAATTGAATATCATAACTCAATGATTAATAAAAACATGAAAATCTGAAAGCAAATTCCTTCTGTACATATTCGCTCTGGGCGCAATTTGCTATTAGCATCACTTTTGCGCAAGATAAATATAAGTGTATTCAATATATCAAAAAAATATTTTAAACATCTGGAATGTTTTTTATTTTTTTTTTCTTAAAAAATTCCAGATGTTTAAAATATTTATTTTGTATATTGAATACACTTATAACATCCATCTATAACATAATACAAATGCAAATCAAAGCAATTAAGGTTGCTTCGTGACTTGGCTAGAAAAAGTTGATACGCACTTTAGCTTTTGGTCTACCGTGGATTGAGATGTTCAATGCGTCTAAAATCAGTTTTCTATTAAACTATAACATTCAGAGCTCTGAAATTTTGCATACATCTTGAAGTAAAATATATTCTTGAAAGCGTTACTAATTGCCAGATATATTTCCCTGTTCGAAATTTGAAAACGAAAAATGTCTATATAATGCTACTCGATGTATTTTGTAAAATAAATGATATAATACTGATTATTTTTCTACCAGGGTAAACTATTAGTTAAAAGTTAGTAATTAAAAGTTTTTTGAAATGCCAGATGTTGGTGAATAAGTTAAAACTAAATTTATGATCTTATCATTATAATTGGATTATTTCATATTTTGACCAATCACCGACACTAAACAAATTTTAAACTTTTATCTACGGTAATCATCAAACAACAGTGAATACTTTGATAAATGCTTAGTTCGCTTTTGCTTTATTATAATGGTATCACATTTTTCGAAGAAATATCGGAAAGCACTGTTATATATTACATATTAGGGTGTCCGTTATTTCACGAGCTCAAAATTTTTTAAATGTCCGATCGGATTTCGGTTTCGGGTCCCTAGAAACTAGGTTTTACTGAGAAATTATCCTGATCAGTTGCAAATCAACTTACCATAAGACATTTAATTTTTCCCGTGTTATTTAAATGGAGAGGGTAATTTTTCTTGGTATTTCTGGGATTACGAAATACTAATGGAGACAATCATGAACTAGCTGTTGAATACTATTCTATAATGATATATTTACATGTAGGAATAGTTATTTGGCAGTTATATATATATATATATATATATATATATATATATATTTATATATATATATGGTCAAAAAAGTATACATAGTAAATTGTAGACCCAAAACC
Source organism: Gastracanthus pulcherrimus (assembly GCA_949152435.1). Taxonomy (NCBI): domain Eukaryota; kingdom Metazoa; phylum Arthropoda; class Insecta; order Hymenoptera; family Pteromalidae; genus Gastracanthus; species Gastracanthus pulcherrimus. Next base: position 106,676,889 of record OX424573.1, read on the forward strand.
CAATATATCTATAGTTATGAGTCTATTAAAAATCAGCTTTTTTACAAAAAAAAACAAATATTTAATGATTTATAACGCAGATAGGGTACGTTTTAGAGAAAAATTTGTCACAACATTTTTTGTGCAAAATCACCTGTGGAATATATATGAATTTTTTCAGTCCTAAATTTCAAGATTTCTGTTTGGTTTATAAAATATGCACCTACTAGGTTAATTTTAAGGTACGTCGATGAGCTTCATTCTTTTCATTTGGTCTTAAAATTTTTCTTGTGATAAGACTTCAAAAATAAAAAAATAAGCCCCTGCAAAAGATGGATGGAGATTTATAATAAAAGTTATGTCAGTTCAAATAAATCTATGTCTGTACGTATTAATTGAATGAGATTTCACGTGCTTAGTCCTAATAGGTGCATATTTTATGAACCAATCAGAAATTTTTATTTAAGGTTTGAAAAAATTCATATATATTCTACAGGTCATTTTCTACAAAAAATGTTGTAACAAATTTATCTCAAAAATGCACCTTATATGCTATAAAAATCATTAAACATTTCTTCTTTTGTAAAGAATAGTATACCGCAGATTTTTAATATGCTCATAATATATAGATATATTGGGTCTTGGGGTCTAACAAATTATATGTATACTTTGTTTACCATACTTAACTCATATAAAAAGTTTCAGCCATCAAAAATTTGTTGTCCACGGGTTGACGCAGAATATTCCATTAAAAATTACCCTCTCCATTTAAATAACACGGGAAAAATTAAATGTCTTATGGTAAGTTGATTTGCAACTGATCAGGATAATTTCTCAGTAAAACCTAGTTTCTAGGGACCCGAAACCGAAATCCGATCGGACATTTAAAAAATTTTGAGCTCGTGAAATAACGGACACCCTAATATGTAATATATAACAGTGCTTTCCGATATTTCTTCGAAAAATGTGATACCATTATAATAAAGCAAAAGCGAACTAAGCATTTATCAAAGTATTCACTGTTGTTTGATGATTACCGTAGATAAAAGTTTAAAATTTTGTTTAGTGTCGGTGATTGGTCAAAATATGAAATAATCCAATTATAATGATAAGATCATAAATTTAGTTTTAACTTATTCACCAACATCTGGCATTTCAAAAAACTTTTAATTACTAACTTTTAACTAATAGTTTACCCTGGTAGAAAAATAATCAGTATTATATCATTTATTTTACAAAATACATCGAGTAGCATTATATAGACATTTTTCGTTTTCAAATTTCGAACAGGGAAATATATCTGGCAATTAGTAACGCTTTCAAGAATATATTTTACTTCAAGATGTATGCAAAATTTCAGAGCTCTGAATGTTATAGTTTAATAGAAAACTGATTTTAGACGCATTGAACATCTCAATCCACGGTAGACCAAAAGCTAAAGTGCGTATCAACTTTTTCTAGCCAAGTCACGAAGCAACCTTAATTGCTTTGATTTGCATTTGTATTATGTTATAGATGGATGTTATAAGTGTATTCAATATACAAAATAAATATTTTAAACATCTGGAATTTTTTAAGAAAAAAAAAATAAAAAACATTCCAGATGTTTAAAATATTTTTTTGATATATTGAATACACTTATATTTATCTTGCGCAAAAGTGATGCTAATAGCAAATTGCGCCCAGAGCGAATATGTACAGAAGGAATTTGCTTTCAGATTTTCATGTTTTTATTAATCATTGAGTTATGATATTCAATTATATTTGAATTAATATTTAATTTTAATACATTATCAATTGGTAACTTTATATTTTAAGTTTTAGACGCGTACTCTTTAACATTTTAATGGGACGAATGAGATCTATGGCTGAAATTGTTCCTTTTGTATTCTCGTGATATTTAAGCTCTAGTTTTAATACATAAAAGTTAAGCTATCTCTCTCTCTAGCACGCACACGATTGGTTGGAAGTAGAAGTTCGCGCTAATTGGCCAGCCGCGCGCATGCGCATATGACACTATTAGAATTTTCGAGGTGAATACTAAAAAGCAACATCCCATGAAAACGAGCCTTAACACTTTAGAAAAAAGTCAATTTTTTTAGTTTTAAAATAAATAATGTAAACTTTTTATTCTTAATACAGCATTTTCGAAGTTTTAATGCATAAATAGTTTACCTAGGAGCTTTTGAGGTTAAAATAGAAGTTTAGTAGGTACGCTGATAGAGATTTGGAGGTTAGAATAAGAATTCGATAGCTAAAAACCTTACATATACGTATTTATATACAGTTTCTGAGCTTATTTATGTGTGCATTTAAAGTAAATCCTAAAGAGGTAAATAAAATTCCTGTACATAGGCTGGCTTATATAACCAAGAGAAGAAACCAAAATACTTAAATACTAATTTAAAAACTAACTTAAAAATAATAAATAAAAATAGAAAATAAAAAAAAAATAATAAATAAATAAATTAAAAAATTTCTTGTTAACATCAGATAAAATTTTCACTCAAAGTGATCTAAGCTGATAATTATATATAAATTTATAGATTTATTACAAATCGATTTTATTTTTTCTTTGTATTAGCTTTACTGGTAGTCAATAATTTGAAATCATTTGTTAACTAGTTGAACACTTTTATAGCTACTATGTAGCTGTTTTTTAACTGTAGTTTTGGTTATTGTTGATAATTGAATACTTTTATTTAAAATATTGCTTGTTTTGGACTTATATTTCTTTCAGTGTTTCTCAATGAAATTAACTAGATTCTAAAAGGAATAATTGACTTACAGAAAGATAGATAGATAGATAGATATACTGTTCATTCATCAAAAGACGAAATTCTTACAATTGCATGTACATGTAGTTATAATAATTAAAATATCAGTCAGTATTATATATTTGTTATCTTACATTAACATTCACTTATTGCATTTCTTATGTATTAAATAATATTATTCGCTGTAACAGTTCGTCAGTTTATAAAATCTAAATATAATGAACTAGTCATAGTCAGATGGCATATTACGATAAAAATAAACAGAATACATACACATACTTTACTAAATTTTTACGTATAACGTATAAAGAGGTAGACATTGCTCTGAGAATCGATTTTTATTTATGATTTTTAATATTTTGTTTTGAATTCTTTGTATCTGGACTAGAGTATTACTATATGCTCCTTCCCAGGTAAATATTCCATAATGTATTAAACTTTGAAAAAGCGCACAATAAATTATCATTAATGTTTTGGGTTCCATAATATTTTTAATTTTAACAAAAATAAATATTAGATATCTAGTTCTTTTTACAATATAGTCGATAGGTTTGTCCCATTTCATATTGAAATCGAATAACAATCCTAGATATTTATGATATTCTACTCTTTTTATTAGATAGTTACCTATATTAATGTTTAGAGTATCTGGTACACTAACACAGTCATTTCCATACGTTATGTAAACAGATTTACTTACATTTAAAGCAAATTTATTCAAAGTAAGCCATTTCGACACTTGATCTAGATATACATTTATTTTATCTTGTGCCCGTGACCACGTACCATCACTTGATATGATGACAGTATCATCGGCATAAGAAATGACATAGTTAGCGGCTATTTTTTTATTTGAGTACTTTATTTCGATACAATCAATAAGTTATTATTTTTTTTATATTTTTTCATGCCCCTAAAATATCGAACAATTCGAAAAAATCGAGAAAAATGGCCAATTTATACGTAATGGGGATTTTCTATCATATAGGTCAAGTAAATGATAGTTTTATGGGGTTTATCTGAAAGCTTATGAAATTATCTACAAGTATAATGAAGATAAAGTATATTATCTTCTTTATTGTTACGTACAGCATATCGACTCACGCTTACCGTCTCGTCATCAAGCTATACGTATCTTACCATACTGAATCCTACTTATCGACCTACGCTATACAACTAGTATCCTATCTTACCAACCTTGTACCCCAGAATATCACACTCATGCACCCCAATTTTACCTAACTCCCCTCCGCGACCACTCACTTCAGTCGCTGCCCTTCTATGATGAATAATTAATTCCTAATTTAGGCTAAGCATGCGACCCCCGCGTGGGTATATAAGCCACGGGCCCTCCAGGGCGCGACAGCCTACTGCATTCGAACTTTGAGCCGTAAGTACGTACGCACCAGTTTGTTATTTGACTTCTCACTTGTAAATGGGACACGCCCTTATATTTAACTTTGTACTTCTAATATAATAAATCTGCTCTTCAACTTATTTGCTCGCGCTTATTTATTCGCTGGACCTGCGCTCCTATTCATATCTCCCGCCACCATCTCGAGTACGACACCGCCCGCAGCGCAGCGCAGCTCAACCGGCCCGACTACGAGGAACCAAGGTCTACACACGCACACAACGTATGCCCCAAAATACCTTGCTAAGCCTTTGTAATCGTATCGTAAACTCGCACTTCCTATTTTCACTACTATCATATTGAATATCATCTTCGCTATCCTGCTTTTGCTAAAGCCTCGACTCCCAGGTAAATTACGAAAGTATTGACCAAAACCAGAGGCGAACGCGATTTAATTCAATATTAACTTCGCGCCATTTATTGCTTACGCGTGACGTAACAATTGGGGGCCCACTCTCCGGGATATTCTAATAGCAATTAGCGCGGATAGCAAATTTTTTTTCGAAATTCAAACATGGCTAACGTAGAATCGGAAAATAAATTAAGAAATGAAGTGGCCTCCGATATTATAAAAAAATATGTAACGGCAACTGACCCACATTTTGCAGCGGACAATCGCGAAACAAATTTATATATATATATGGAATATTCTGCGTCAACCCGTGGACAACAAATTTTTGATGGCTGAAACTTTTTATATGAGTTAAGTATGGTAAACAAAGTATACATATAATTTGTTAGACCCCAAGACCCAATATATCTATATATTATGAGCATATTAAAAATCTGCGGTATACTATTCTTTACAAAAGAAGAAATGTTTAATGATTTTTATAGCATATAAGGTGCATTTTTGAGATAAATTTGTTACAACATTTTTTGTAGAAAATGACCTGTAGAATATATATGAATTTTTTCAAACCTTAAATCAAAAATTTCTGATTGGTTCATAAAATATGCATAATGAAACACATGTAAACAACATAGCAACGTACATGTTATTGCACAGGAATACCACTATATATGCCGTCTACGACTACAGACTGCAACACAACAATTACCACATGATACGCGAGAGCGACCAGACAAATACCATCTGCCGCTAATCAGGCACCATACTATGTCGACCGGCGTGAATACACCGGCTAACCAGACGACTGACCGACTGCTCACACACCTCACCAAGTCATCCGAATCGCCGCGGCCATCAGCATCAATGCACAGCACGGGCGAACAACTACTCTCTCTATGCACCCCCAGAGAGCCGCAGCCATGATGACGGAAAACCGTTACTAGAACGAACTGCCACAATTAGGACAATAGATGCAGTAAAACCAACTTACGGTTTCTCGGAAAAAGGCTAAGCCACACACCCTCCATACAGACAGCATTATTTCCCTCCACCTTCACGTACATATCCTAGTAAGCCTACATGAACACCGAACATACACATTACAGAAGGAATCCCATTCAGGTTGTCCTCTAAAAATATTATCCCTTAAGCACTCCCTTAGGACGTTCTCGAAGCTTGCTCCCACGACACCAAGTCCAGAAATCAGCCTATATAAGCTGACTAGCCAACCAAGCGCTACGCTGTTCTGATCTAGTTTTCTTCAGAGGGCGAACTTCTGCCTGACGAATGACTAAACTTGTAAATCCCACTGAAGAATATTGTAATTTGTATCCATAACTCAGATTGAGACTTGTATTGTGTAATCGTATACTTATACCAATTAGTTTAGATCAAAAAAGTACCAGTACAATTTAATATACATTGTCGGCAACGTCATTCAAACTTCCCGCAACACCCTAATCCCCCTGCGCTCGAGTCAGCACGAAAGGACCAAACAGAGAACGCGTCACGCCGAGCCGAGTGCCACCGCCCACTGACTGCGGTTTAACCCTGAGAGTACTGCATAGAAGGTAAGCCACAGGAACCCATTACGTTTTTATATCTGCTTGCTTGTGTTTCCATCTATCCCCGCTGTTGTTGTGACCGTCATTGTGCGCCTACGCTGTTCACCGCCCGTTCGTAGGTAGAGTGACCCTAACCGTCAAGTACCTAAACTGGGCTCATTAACCTTTATTATTTAGCGATGCACAACAACCCGGACGTAACAGACTTGGGGGCCTCTTCGTAAAAAGGATTAGAGTGAACAAAGATGCGTAGAAAATGACTAAACAAATATGACTGGCATATGAAACGACGACGTAGTAGGAATTTTATTAAAGAGGGCGTTAGAAATTGATGAAGCAACTTTCAAAGATATACCAAATCCGTAGATACAGGAATTATTGCAATTTTTCTTTAAAATACATTCAAAACGGGCAGAAGATCTTTCAGCAAAAGACGAACAATTTTGATATAAAAGATATAAAAGTTGAAATATAAAAGTAGCTATAGAATTATTAAGAGATTACCTGAGCGAGAGCGAAATAGAGGATTTTTGTAACGAGCCGGTTTTCGTGAATATTTTGGGGGATTTAATACATCAACGAATAGACCCGCGTTTAGTAGTAAAAGGGATTGAAAACGGTCGTTTTACAGCCTCGGAGATCAGAATTCCTAATTTGACATTTAAAGGAAATATTACGAACAATCATACGCAATATCATTCTGTATTGGAAAATATAGAGGACAGCGAAGGGGTAAAAAGCTCGAACGAAAACGCGACTAACGCCAACGAAAATTAGACCAAACCAGTATTCACACCAGTAATACACAGTTTTAGTAACAGCATGCCGTGAAGTACAATAATGAATGCATTTAGAGAAAATAGCCGCAGAGACACATAAAATTATGGAGCGTCAGCACCAAACTTTTGAATAATCAACTCGACACTCGAGCAGGTTAGGCCTTTATCAATCAAAAACGCGTTAGAAATTATATCGAAATAGAATGGGTCAAACATCTCTTTAACGTCATTCGTAGAGGGGTGTAGAGAAGCAGAAAATATCTTGCCGCCGGCGGCTGAAACAGACCTCACGAATCTTATAAAAATAAAACTGTACGGAGAAGCACACAAAGCCGCGTTAAAAAAGACTTTCCACTCTATTGATGAAATCGCTCAATTTTTAGATGTAATATTCGGGACCGCGAAAACATACCATCAATTGCACGGAGAATTATCTAATTTAAAACAAGAACGAAGCGAAAGCATGATCCAATTTTCAAATAGAGTGCACGCGGTCGAACAAGAAATAATAGCAACCGCGAATCGGGAGAAGCGAATTATTGCAGAATTCCATTTTTGCCTAGAGCAGGATTTGGTCAAATTCTTTTTACGGAGACTTCGTTGGATTATCAAAGCGTGATTGGGCGTGGTCCACAATTTGGAGGCCACGACGTCAGAAGCAATCCAGATAGAGAAAGACTTCGCGTGTTATGAACAAGAGGATGTATCGAGTACTATGAAAATAGTCGCGGATAGCAAGCAGAAAGAGGAGTTAGCGTAAAATTTATTGCACCAGTTTGTTATTTGACTTCTCACTTGTAAATGGGACACGCCCTTATATTTAACTTTGTACTTCTAATATAATAAATCTGCTCTTCAACTTATTTGCTCGCGCTTATTTATTCGCTGGACCTGCGCTCCTATTCATATCTCCCGCCACCATCTCGAGTACGACACCGCCCGCAGCGCAGCGCAGCTCAACCGGCCCGACTACGAGGAACCAAGGTCTACACACGCACACAACGTATGCCCCAAAATACCTTGCTAAGCCTTTGTAATCGTATCGTAAACTCGCACTTCCTATTTTCACTACTATCATATTGAATATCATCTTCGCTATCCTGCTTTTGCTAAAGCCTCGACTCCCAGGTAAATTACGAAAGTATTGACCAAAACCAGAGGCGAACGCGATTTAATTCAATATTAACTTCGCGCCATTTATTGCTTACGCGTGACGTAACAATTGGGGGCCCACTCTCCGGGATATTCTAATAGCAATTAGCGCGGATAGCAAATTTTTTTTCGAAATTCAAACATGGCTAACGTAGAATCGGAAAATAAATTAAGAAATGAAGTGGCCTCCGATATTATAAAAAAATATGTAACGGCAACTGACCCAAATTTTGCAGCGGATAATCGCGAAACAAATTTAGGAGAATTATTAGCATTTTTACAACAACGATATCAAATCGCGAGTGAACAGATTCCGGTCACGCGCGGACGACGTGAGTAAAATTGGCGAATTTTTACAAAATAGTATTGACATATCAAAAGTGCACGACGCGTGTCAGGATGAATTAATGATAGACATACTTCTAGACTTAATTCACAACAATATTAGTTGCAAAGAAATTATAGAAACTATTAGAGATAATAAGTCAATTAAGAAATTTGACCACGAAATATATACGCTTTTAAACAGAAACGCCGAAATGACGGAATTAACTGCCTATCAATCAATTATTAACTCAACAAATACGACAAACCCACCCAAAACAGATTCTAGATTTCTACTACAAAATAAGGACCACACCCAAAAAATTGACGTTACAAAAACATCTCCAGTTTTTGCTACTCCAAATATACACAGCACATCGTATCATACAAACCAAACAAATAATTATCGTAGACAACCGTACAACACTTTACAAACTTTTCAAAACATCACTCTCACCCCGGTTCGCAATCTATCAATTAAAGACGTAGTCGAAATGATTCAAAAATTTAACGGTTATAATATCCCACTTAGATTTTTTTTGGGCAGATGTAGAGAAGCGCGAAATATGATACCACCGTGTAACTAGCCTGATTTAGCAAGATTGATAAAAATGCGCTTGTCCGGATAAGCATTAAAAAGTGCACAACAAAGAATTTTTCTTAATATGGAAGAGATTATAATGTATTTTGATCGCACATACGGGTCCGCAAAACGTTTTCACGAATTACTGGGCGAATCAGCAGTAATGAAACAAAGATACGACGAAAACGTCATTACGTTTTCGAATAGATTAAAATCTGCCGCACAAGAAGCATACGAGGCCTCGTTGCGTGAGAAGAGGCACAGACCAGATCTTAAATCCGAATTAGAAAATGATAGTGTAGCATATTTCATTCGCGGTTTGCAATCGGTCATAAAAGGGCGAATGAGCAAACACGAATCTCTAGACGCCGCGATCGACCAAGCAATCGACATAGAGCGCGATTATGCATGCCATTATTAAAACACGGATGAACAAATGAAAATACCACATCCTCCTACACAACCAAAAATTAACGAAAAAAGCGTGTCAAATATGTCACAAATCGGGCCACACAGCGCGTAATTGCCGGTACCGTACCAATGGCGCCGACGCTCCGAAGACGCCGTCCATTCCCCAAAAAAGCCCCTGGGCCACGCCCGATCGTGAAAAATCAATACCTTCTAACTCGCAGGGGCGGCCGCAACTTGTCACGCAATCATGCAAAAAAAACCCGAAAATAAAAACCAATACTCCAACTATGTCCCCGCTACCAATTTACATCAGACAAACCAAGCCCAAAATGATATCACTAAAGCATGTAACTATTGCAAAAAGGCCGGTCATTGGAAGAGCGAATGTAGAAAACTTGCATATAATAACAAAATGCGAGAAATGCATCAGAAATCCCACAACCCCAGCGTCAACATTATACGAGAAACAATCAACAATACAATTAATAAAAAAGATTGTTCTACTAAGCATTAATAATTGTTCACCAACAATTATATCGTTGTCATTAATGCTAGACACCGGCGCTGTGCCAGCACTTTTCAAAATTTCAAAAAAGCCTCGTAATGTTCTAGTCGATACTAACGAAATTTTAGAACTAACCAGTATAACAAAAAGTAGCATAAATACTTATGGCCAAATTCCAATTTAATTTCATGATTTAACATTTTATTTTCACTTAGTACCAGATGATTTTCCTATTGAGGAAGATGGTCTGCTCGGCAGTGAAATATTTATTAATTATGATGCAGACATCAATTATGGAGAACAATATTTTATAATTGATAATTATAAATTGCTTCTAAAATTACCGTCAATTAAAAATAAAAAAGTACATAAGTTTTTAATTGCTACTTTTACCGAAAACGCAGAACAGCGCGGGCAATCAAAACCCGAACATTTGCCAAATTCAAGCTTAGAACATCGAAATTTGCAAAATCAAAAATCATATACGCAAAACACTTCCAATATGAAATCCGAAATCCGATATCCGAAAATCGAAAATTTTACTTCTAAAACCGAGATTCGAAGTCCCGAAAATCGTGTCCAAAATTCGAAAATAGAAAATTAAGCGCACAAAATCCAAATCATAATAATTCGAAATTAGAAAACCAATCGAACTCCGAAATTAGAAAACCAATCGAACTCCGAAATTCGAAAACCGAAATCGTGGCAGAAGCAGGAACAGATCATTCCTAACAAACTACCGCAAAAATCTACCAAAATTCGCACTCCAAAATTAGAAAATAAAAGAGCAAAAAATAATATTTTTAGTTCTTGTTTCAGAAAAACAAAAACAGCGCTGTTAGAAACCAATGAAAAATCACTTCAAAAAGCTGATACAATATCACTGTTAGAAGCAAACAAAAAATCGAATTCAGAAATTAATGACAACGTATTTTTGGAAGAAAATAAACTTGCGCATGATGAAATTAGAAATTGCGATAAAAGTGAGCTTGAAAACGAAGTCTTAGAAAAATTGACTTACTTATTGAAAGTTATTGATGAAAGTCAACAAATAAACAAATTCTTACCCGAACAATTCGAAAATATTCAAATCATTTGTAAGCATATACTAGTAATACTAAATATGCTAAAATATGAGACAGTTAATGAAATCCACAAATTAATTATGCAGCTGAAAAAACTATTTATGTATACAGTACACGCAAGGTCTAAAAATAACAGCTGCGATTACTCATTTTTGCTTTTAAGCAATACAATTAACGCAGCCAAAAGTCACATAAAAGGAAAGAAAATCATAAAAAATGCAAATGAAATTAAGAAAAGTAAGATAATGACAATTTCCGATAAGAATGCGAAGGGTAACGACAGCAGAGCACACAAGGTAAAAGCACTCTTGCGCCTCGACCATCTGACCGGCAAACAGAGAGCTTCGGTAGAGCGGTTAATAGACCAATATGCAGATAGATTTTATCTAACTGGAGATAAGTTGCCGACAACAACTGTGCTTGAGCACGAAATCCCCCTTAATAGTAATGTACCCATTCGTATCAAACAATTCCGCCACCCTCCTGTATTACCCCCATGCGTAGGAGTTATCATGCCAGAAATACCTTCCAAATGCAGTAATTTTTCAAAGCAAGTCTAAAACGTAGAGGGGAATAATTTTAAGGTTTTTGGGTCGCTGAATACGAATCTGCAGTCAGAATTACGAAATTCAAAATGGCGGATCCAATATGGCTGCTACATACTAAATTCTTGTATGTTACGATTTTTTTAAAGAAAATAACCATACGTGGGTTTTTGGGGTCGCTAATTACGAATCTACACTAAAAATTTCGAAATTCAAAATGGCGGATCCAATAAGGCTGCTACATACGAAATTCCTGTATATTACGATTGTTTTTAAAGAAAATAACCATACACGGGTTTTGGGGGTCGCTAATTACAAATCTGCAGTCAGAATTTCGAAATACTGAATGGTGAATCCAATATGGCCGCCACATAAGCAATTTTTGTATAATAAGAGCGTTTAAAAATCAGCGATCCCGAAAACTCATGTATGGTTATTTTCTTCAAATAAACTTGTAATGTCCGGATATTGTGTATGTGGCGGCCATATTGGATCCACCATTTCGAATATTGAAATTCTGACAGCAGATTTGTAATCAGCGACCCCGAAAACCCATGTATGGTTATTTTCTTCGAAAACAATCGTATTAATTATACGATTGTGTTATATATTATTAAATAATATACAGGAATTTGGTATATAGCGGCCATATAGGATCCGCCATTTTGAATTTTGAAATTTTAATATTAGATATAATATTGATAATGTTAAAAGCTTATTTACGTTCATATTTTTAGAAAATATTCTTATAATTCTCGGGAATAATTTTAACAGCCGCCATATTGGATCCGCCATTTTGAATTTTGAAATTATAACTACAGAATCGTAATAAGCGACCTTGAAAACCCCCGAGTAAGGGTTTTCAAGCTATTTTGAGCTATTTTAAGCAATTTACGAAAGATTTTACAATTGCATACAATAAGTATAAAAAAACGTAATTTTCTTATTTTTCAGATTATAATAATTTTATAATCATAATTATATGATTGAATGAATTCTATTAACAAATGAATTCCAGACACTCAAATCGCGGGCGAAGGCGCGACGGGGGACGCTAGTATGTAATAAGATAGCTGGAGTTTGAAATACGATTTTGAATGTTATTATTTTCTCTTTCATTTGTAATAATAAATCAATAAAAAATGTCTTAGTCTAAAACTTCTCTGTAAACTACGTTAGCGACGTTGCCTTTTGGAGCTTATATTACCAGATTACTGGCGGAGCCTACCCTAGAACATGCCACATAAAACTGTCCGTGAGAGAAACAGTTTTCTATCAAGTCGATGCCAGCAATTTTCAATGACTGCCCTTGCGATTTGTTGATGGTCATGGCAAAGCACAACTTGATTGGAAACTGTATTCTCTTAAACTCAAACGGATAGTCTGATAGGATTAGAGGTATTCGCGGAATAAGAACTGATTCCCCGCGAGCACTTCCAGTGATTATGGTAGCTTCTATAACATTTTTACGAAGAGTTTTTATTTGTAGTCTAGTTCCGTTACTCAATTTAGGAGAACAAAGATTTCTCAGCAACATTATAGGCGCTCCAACTTTGAGGTTCAATCTATAAGGTGGAAACTCGGGTGGAATCAAACTATTTAAAAATTCAACAGGGTAGTGGACAGCATCATCGGTTTCAATAACAGAATCAAATGATTTATATTCAGCAATCTGTTCTTCAAAAGCTTTCAAGAGTAGCTCATTAATGGTAGTTGCTTTATCATTTTTTGGCGTTAAAATAGCTCGCTCGCACAACCACTCTATGGGTTTATCTTTTATATTATTCACATCAGGATATATCTTGGAAATAAGTTCTGATAATGTGGTGACTACCGTACATCAATTTGATGGAATAACAATCTCATCTTCTACGGACGGGAAAGTTCCGTTGCCTATTTGGAGTAGTGTTTCTGCGAAAATTCCGGCAGATTCATCATTATTTAAATAAACTCTCATATTTGTGTGCAGAGAAAGTTTTTGAATATGAGGCCATAAATATGACTTCTTTATGCAAGAATTCACTTCATCCGAACGTGTACCTCTAGGCACAACAGGCAATGTTTGCCGGAAATCTCCAGCTAATAGAATAGTGACTCCCCCCATCAATCTATCATTTCCCCTTATATCTTGCAATGTTCTATTGAGAGCTTCAAATCCACCTTTATGGGCCATTGTGCATTCATCCCAAACTATTAACTTACACTCTTTCAAAACTTGTGCCATATTAGACTGTTTTGAAATGTTACAAATTGGTGTCTGGAGTTTATTTAAGTTCAAAGGTAATTTAAAAGTAGAATGAGCCGTTTTACCTCCTTGCAGCAATGTAGCTGCAATTCCTCAAGAAGCAACAGCTAAGGCTATACGGTTGTGTTTTCTTATTTTCGAAAGTAAAAGATAAATGAGGAATGTTTTACCGGTTCCTCCAGAAGCATCAAGGAAAAACATTTGACCGCTACTTTTCTCGATGTTTTCTAAAATTATTCTGTAAACGTGAGACTGTTCATCGTTCAGTAAAATTTCGCTATCAGTTATAATTTGTTCCAGAGCATTCGTATCGTAACTGATTTCTCGAATATAGTCTCTGTTTTGTAGAGATAACTCATCTCTATATGGCTGACGCAGACCATATTGCTGCAGACATTGACCACCCATTGACAACAAACTATCTTCCAGGCAAACTAAGCATTTATTATAAATTTTACTCAACATTGAGTTGATGATCCCATCTTGTAAGTGAGCTTCCATTTCACGCCGCATATCTTCTGAAAGATGATCTTTGTACTTTTCCCAAAGACTTGAAGCATCAGATAAATGACAAAATAATAACATAACCGCAAACAAATTTCGCAATCTGAGTGGAGAGTCACAAAGTACTGCTTCTTCCAAAGTTGCATCCCAGTGCTTTTCGTCTTCTAATAAACCTAAGGCTTTACACGCTGCCTGAAATGTAGGTTGTACAATGCCATCCACAATTTTCAATTCCAAAAAAGATTTTGGACCTCGAACTTTGTGAAGCAAAAGGCGTAGATAATAACACTCAGAGTTATTAGGGTGGATGGTATATACTCTACCTAGAGCCGTATCTTTCTTTACTTCAGACCGGCCACTGACATCATCCCCACGTTTTCTTCTTTCAAATTTATTTTTCTTTCATGTGTAATAAGATGGAACTTCAACGTAAAGAAGCGTTCTTGCAAAACTATCTACCTGGCATAATTCAATAATGCAAGAAGTGTAGTTTTAGGAGGATGATTTATGATATTCCTCAAGCGATTAGAATCTTGTTGATCGAAGTAGACGCGTTGACCATTTTCTAAATGAACAGCGAGGTGAAAGACTGTTGGAAATCTTTCATGAATAGGGAAACTTAAGATTCTCCATACTGCCTCGGAACTACTGATATATCGACCACTTTCATAAATTTTAACTTCGTCTTTTTTATCTTCTATAGCGAATACAGCCTGATCACTGCCTTTGGTGATATATTTACAAACATACTTTATCGATTTAACAGAGTTGCAGTATTCCACATTGATATGAGCTTCAAAAATCCGCGAAAGAACAGGATTGTATGGTACGACCCAGCGGTTATCAATGGTGATGCCATTGATTTCAACAATAAAACCACCATCTTCCGGTTTCCTACGTCGATATTTTGGGTATCCATCATCTCCTGTTTGAGTTTCTTGCAGAAATTCTTTAGGAAATTTTTTGCTGCAACAACCTTCTTTCATGCAAGGCGACCTGTTATTTAAGCTACCGCAAGGTCCGTGGATCATGTTGGCCTTGACGATTTCATAAAGAAGAGGATCTTCGGCTGGGTCTGGTATTTCTGCGCTAATAACATCATCTATCTGATCTGGAGTGAAACGTAGTTTAAGCCACAATAAAATACGTATGTGAGGTAAACCTCGCTTCTGCCATTCAACAGAATACATGTAACATTTCATTTCTCCAAATAATTCACCCTTCGTTAATAATGCTATAAGCGATTTCACTTTCAAGTGGAAGACCCTAACTATGATATCATGCCGGTCGTAAGACTTTTGGCAATGTAGTAATGCTTCTGTAATGTCGCTCCATCGGGGATTACACGTAAATGTTATAAATAAGTCCGGACGACCAAAATTGCGGACGTACGTCATAGCATCCTGGGCCTTTTCATGCATATACCGTGGTGATCCAGTAAAAGACGATGGAAGCACTACCATCTGACCTAGTTCGGCGACATCGGTATCTTGTCTTCCAATAGCATCTTTTAGGTGCATATAATTGTCTACTCTAAGTTGCGCCTGGTTGATCCGAATAAAGTTTAATCGTTCTGTTTCAATTTTCGCGTACATATCTACTAAGAATTTATTAAAGAGAGATCGACAGTACAGTAAATGGTTGATCTCTGTTTCTCGGATCATGATGCGGTATGAATAGAAATTCATTGCAGATACTGTTTTTTTAAGAGGTAAATTTGTTTTGGATCGATCTGATAAACATCTACAGAGTAACCGGCCTCATCCCGGCAAAACAGTAAAGGATACTGTAAGGCATCATACGAACGATGCACCTCATTTATTTTTTGTATCTTATCATCATGACTTTGTATACAATATCCCTTTTTTCAAACTGCTGCCCAACTATGACCAATGCAACTTCACTTGCTGCTGGAGCATTATATCGGCCACGATGAGCATTGGCTGGTTTCCTATCAGCATAAATTACAACTTCGAAGTTTTTACAATTTTGAGGTATTTTTTCGAGGGTAGTCTTCAAATCCTTTATGTAGAAGTTATAACGATGCAACATCGTCTGCAGTTGTTTTACCAGATCCTGGCGTACGTCAGGGATGTGACCAGATCTTATACGTACCTCTCTTTCATCCTCTCCAACAAAATAAATCTGTAGAAATTGAGGATTTTGTTGGGGCAAAGGTTGTAGACCACCAATTAAATGAAACACTTGACCTTGTACTTTGAAAGTAGGCATAAATCCATGTTCCTTGATTTGTTTGGCTCCGAAAGGTGTCATTTGGAAACAGCTATTATATTTTCTAATCCTGTCCATGAAATGTACATGGTCCGGGTGAGAGCCCATGATCAAACTGAAAAGTGGTTCGGGAAGACGCAAAGTAGGTGGCAGTTGCACTTTGCCGGCTCTGCAGCACATTCCGGGTGGCTCAGTTTTATACTTTAAAGCGCCACAGTGTTTGCATTTGTGACTCATAGTGCCGATGGATACAGTTTTATCGGTTTCATATGATATCTCTAGATCGTATTTCATTCCGGAAAGAGCTTTAATCTTCTATGGAAGTAAGCTCCTTTCTGAGCGTAATCCTGGACGGCTTTGTTCATAAACACTAACAGCGGCTCTATGAACTTCCGGATGATTTTGCTGGTAAGAAGAAGCAGCGGCTCTATGAACTTCCGGATGATTTTGCTGGTAAGAAGAAGCAGCGGCTCTATGAGCTTCCGGATGATTTTGCTGGTAAGAAGAAGCAGCGGCTCTATGAGCTTCCGGATGATTATGCTGATAAGAAGAAGCAGCGACTCTATGAACTTCCGGATGATTCATCTGATATTTTTTAGCGGCTCTTTTGAGTTGATTTTTCCTTACGTTATTTGTGAATCTTGCACGACGTTTCTTATTACGCTTAGCAGAACTGGATATTGGATCAGAAATTTCCATACGCTTTGCGGGACTCGGTATTTTATCAGAAATATTTTGAACAGTTGTAGCATCATTGCAACGTAAATAAACATCAAAATGTCCATTTGATAAGTCTAATGTGAAACGAAGTCTCTTAATGGGACTTCCTTCTACACCGAATCTTTCATACAGATGTCCATTGCGATATACCTCAAAAGTGAAACCAAATATTTGTGCAGTAGCTACTAACTGGCATAAACTTCCATAAGTGGAATATTTTAACATATCGATCGAGTATTCCTCAGAATGTCTATGACATGATCGAAAAATATTGCCAATTGTTAACAATATGATCTACAATCTGAATACGAATCTCCCGAGACAAAACTTGAGTGTCGTACAGATGAAAAGATATTGCATTGAAGAGGCAAGCACCATCCGCCAACATGGGAACTACTTTATGTGGCGTCATAACGCCATTTATGCTCAATATTTCCACAACCATCGTGACAACGCAGGAAAACCATGATGTTACTCACAATAGGCTAGAGTTCTCAGACTCCTAATGCCTTTTCAAGGCTTCATCGCCTCTATATATAATGAGAGTCGATTATTTCTCTTGTGGTTGAAGCTCAGCGTAGCTATCTAGCGGCTCTTTATCGGTATTACATACTTTAAAATTCATGAGAGATATCAACACTGCACGTTCCCTTCGTATTATCATTTCGAAAGTTACGACACGGAAACAGTCCCGTTCTGTTATACTGAAATTTTTTTCTCTGCAAAAATTTTTTTCTCTGCGAAAATTTTTTTCTCTACGAAAATTTTTTTCTCTACGAAAATTTTTTTCTCTACGAAAATTTTTTTCTCTACGAAAATTTAATAAGAAATGGAAGAAGCGTTTCAACCGTTTGCACGCACGGAGGGTGTGATTTTTTCGAATTGTTTTTTTCCTAATGTCGTGCCAGATCTGTCGTGCTCCTCTTTCCACCACATAAATATAGTACAGCTGGAAAAAATGCACATTTGACGCATTTCACCCCCTGGGGGTGAAATTCCGAATAACCCAGAAATTGCTTTTTTCCTCATGTTATTCCAGACTTTTTGCCGCGAGAACCGTCTCAAAATCTCCTTTTCCCGCAGAAATATAGTAAAAAATCGAAAAAACCCATTTTAACCCTTTCCATCCCCTGGGGGTGGAATTTCAAAAAACCGTTTCTTAGTGAGCACCTACTATGTGGGTAGAGGTCACAAATTTTCCAGTTAATCGGATGAGTGGTTTTGGCTGGGCATTGATGAATCAGTCAGTCAGTCAGTCAGGACAAGTATTTTTATATATAGATAGAAAGAAGATATTCTAGGCTTTATTTTGCGGGGTCGTTGATGTCTTATAGTTATTTTGTTCAAAATTTATGATAAAAAATGTTTGGACGAGTATACTCGTCCTCCTGCATACGGGAACAACTCCGTTTGGACGAGTATACTCGGCTCTCTGCGCAGGGGGGTTAAATGAAGAAATAAATAAGCAAGTACAAGAATTACTAGACAAGGATATAATCGAGCCCTCGATCAGCTCTTACTCAGCACCAGTATTTTGCGTTGATAAAAAGCCCGACTCAAAAAGCAATAAACGTTATAGTATGGTGGTAGACTTCAGAAAGCTTAATGCAATTATACCTGATTACAATCATCCGGTACCCAATATAACTGATATTTTAGACAAATTGGGGTCCGCAAAATATTTTTCGGTATTCGATTTAGCTTCCGGTTACCACCAACTTTTATAAAAAAAGAAGAAAGACACAAAACTGCCTTCCATTGTAATTTAGGCGCTTTTCAATTCCGCAGCAGCCCATTTGGACTAAAAACAAGTGAATCAGTTTTTCTCGCTCTTATCACGGCGCTAATCGCAGACATGAAAGGTGTAGTAGCATTTTTTTTTGATATTTGTATTTTTTCTGAAACCATCGAAGAACATTGGGAAATAGTAGCTGAGATATTAAAAAGATTAATAAAAGCTAACCTGACATTGCAACCTGACAAATGCGAATTTTTAAACGAAGAAATTAATTATTTTGGGCATATTATAAGCAGTAATGGCTTAAAGCCCGATCCGAAAAAAATAGAAGCAGTAAGAAAATTTCCAGTGCCCAAAACAGCAAAAAATATTAAACAATTCCTGGAACTCGCCAATTACTATAGACGTTTTATACCTGGTTTTGCAAAAATAGCCAGACCCTTGAACCTTCTACTAAAGAAAAATTAACCATTTATCTGGGAGAAAAATTCTCAGGAAGCTTTCGAAAATTTAAGAGATCAATTATGTGAACCGCCAATCTTAATACATCCTAATTTTGATAAAGAACTTACTGTTACGACTGATGCCAGCGGGTACGCTATCGGTGGAGTGATTTCGCAACAAGAACCTCCCATAGCTTCTGTGTCACGAGGCCTCACCCCAGCTGAAGTAAATTATTGCACTTTTTCGAAAGAAGCTTTAGCTATAGTATTTTGTATAACTCAATTCAGACCATACTTATATGGCAGAAAATTCACTCTTATTACGGACCATAGACCATTAGTATGGCTAAATTCGCACAAAGATCCAAGCTCTAGAGTAACGAGATGGAAATTAAAATTGGCAGATTACAACTTCGAAATTAAATATAAACCTGGCGTAATAAATACTAATGCCGATGCACTTTCACGAAATCCAGTAGAATCACAAATATTGATCATTAACGATACCACGAATAGCAATTTGTTAGCAAGTGAGCATGAGCAGGCTAATAACCAGAGTGAGCTAGACAGAGAAATGAATAATTAAGCATCGGAAAGGCAGGCAAGACCAAATGCCGCCGATCCATCCGGCATAATGACGCGCTTACGTGCAGGCAGACAGCCAAGCACATGGTACGCGGCAGCCATCCAAGCCCTCGCACCACGCAAGAGAACAGCCGGAGATCGTAAAATGTTTGACGAAGAGAGGCCGGTGACACATGACACAGCCACTGAAGCTATGGAGATAGTAGAAATGGCCTCACTCGCAGCCGCGCCGCGCGGAAATTTTCAAGGGGGGGACGGTGAAAGCACGCACCCTGAAGAAAGGCAGGAAAGTCGCGCACGCAGCCCCGTCACTACAGCTGCCAATAACACTGCAGAATTTGATATAGATCTTAATATAACTACTCTCCTAAATGAAAATTCAAGCGAGCCTAATGAACTACTCAATTCGGAGCTCACACATAGTGACTCACACACAAACGAACTCCCTCGTAGAAATATCATTCATTGCAGAGAAAAATTATTTATGCGAAAAGACAATTATTTATATTTCGTCAATTCCATAGGCCAACCACTTGATGAAGGAGCAAAGCAATTATATGAAACCAACAAACTACCACGCCTTGATAATTTAATTGAGTTTCATCTTAATTGAGAAGGATATTAATACTTTTAGCGTAGCAAAAAGTAAAAATATTGAAAACATTGAATTCAGTTTAATATTAAACAGTATTAAAAAATAATTATATTCAACAAACATCAAAATTATTATATGTCTTGGCCATATACAACACCCTTCCTTGTTTGCACGTGAAAAAATTATCGAAGAAATGCATTGTTCCACGATTGGTGGACACAAAGGCATAGTACAACAATTCATCCAAAAATGCAATCAATGTCAATTAAAAAAATTAGTTAGAGTCAAAACCAAGCAAAATTGAATTATTACCGATTATCCAGCAATACCGTTTGCTAAAGTAGCTCTTGATATAGTCGGACCATTGCCTAAAACTAAAATGGATAATGAATACATACTTAGCATGCAAGATCAACTTTCGAAATCCATAATTTTTGTTCCCCTTCCCGACCAGACAGCCATCTGAGAAGCTGATGCATTTATAAAAAGGTTAATTTGTATTTTTGGAGCTCCTCAATGTATATTTACGGATCAAGGGACAAATTTTCTAAGTAAATTAATGACGCGCGTAGCCAAGAGTTTAAAAATCAAGCAAATAAAAACTACCGCATTTCACCCGCAGTCGAACGGCTCTCTCGAGCGAGCGCACGCGCCGTTAAGTGAATTTCTCAAGATGTTTATTTCTAAAGAAGCCGAATGGGACGAATGGGTCGAATTAGCAATGCTTAACCACAATTCCGGGCGAAATGAATCGACCATTTTCACACCTTACGAGCTCGTGTTTGGGCGTCTAGCACGACTACCGTCAAGCGATCCTCCCGCCGCCGACGACCTTTTACCTGCGTACGCCGGCTACATGCAAGATCTTATCTCCCGCTTGAGCGCCTTAAGTGAAATAGCTGCCGAAAAAATCTCCCTAGCTAAGGAGAGAGCTAAACGATATTACGATTTAAAGGCTAATAACGTAGAAATCAAAGTAGGTGATTACGTTTGGTTGCAAAAGGGACCCAAGCCGCATAAATTCGATGATCCTTATATTGATCCTTATTTAGTATTACATATTTGGGAAAATAGAAACGTAAAGATACAATTAAGAGAAAATCAAACGAAAGTAGTGCACATGAACCGCTTACGCTTTTCGCATATTAAACCGCAATGACAAAACATATATACATATACGAAAAACTTAATTATTAGTAGCAAATATGAACAAATGAAGGATAATCCGAATCATTTGTAGCTGCTCATTTCTCTTATGGATATTCGAGCTCGATTCTGTCATTCAACATTATTAATAGCAAATAAATAAATAAACAATAATTCGAATCATTTCTAATCTCTTTCCTTGTCTATGGATGTACAAGTCGATGTTATTTGAAATAATAATTATGCTTCCCCAATGTCAGCTTTTGTTAATAAATTCCAAGCTTTGTTGTGTAAATGTTGTGCAAAATAATATAATCTTACTGATTCCAGATGAAGCGCACGCTACCACTCATATTGGCAGCAATCGACTTCGCGTTCATCAAGGCTCTGATTGGATACGATTGCGCGCAAAAATTCACTAATTTTACTACCTTCTCGCTTGTAGACATCGGGGAATGTGACATCCCTAATCCTATAATTAATAACACTCGAGCTCATGTGTCGCTGTTACAAATTAACGAGTTCGCCAGTACTCAAGTTCGATACTGTAAAATCGAAATTAAAAGAAACGTGCAATATTGTGGGATGTGGTCCCACACGGCTACCGTAAGAAACGGCGAGGTCCGTTACTTAAGAGAAATTTTACGAGAGGAATGCTATAAAATGCATTTGCATCGTTCAATATCAATTTCAACTGATATCATTCAGAATTTGAGAATTAATGATACCACGACGTACCCTATGACCTTCGCGGGTACGCTCAAAAGTGACGGGACTTGCCAAAACACCGGTTATTACGCGGACCTTTACGGTGAATTCTATGACGTAATAGTATCCGGATACATAGCAATACATTTAGAAGAAAGGTATAATTCAATAAATTTGAATAATAATAAAATCAAATTGGAGAGTGGCACCACGTGCACTTTCTCGGAAGACAACTGCATTGATGCAGATTTCGGACATGCGTTTTGGGACGTAATGCCTTTGCACGCGTGTCAATCCAACAGGTGTACGAACCTATATACCGGGCCGATGGCTAAGATCACAGAAACAGATACCGAGCGGCGGCCACTATATCTGTTAGAAGCCGAGGGGCTCTCATTCGCTTTTAAAGACATGTGTAGCGTGCCTGTGTGTTCTTTCCAATTAATTAGGACCGAGCATCCGAAATTATTCATATTAGAAAATCCCGACCCATTGACATTATTGCGTATGTGAATTCTAAATTCGTTTATACCGAGAAACACATAAAAGGCCAAATGACTAAACTTTACCAAGATGTGCTTATACAACAATGTCAATTGGAGCGAAAAATTATTGCTAATGCGTTAAGTCCAGCAACTATAGCTCCCGATTTACTCGCGTATCAATTAATGTCCGGACCGGGTTATATTAGCTTGTTAGCCGAGGAGGTCGTGCATATATTGAAATGCGTACAAGTCGAGGTGCGGACGCATTAAACCAAAGAATGCTTTCAAGAATTACCCGTTTTTCGGGATAATCAAGCTCTATTTCTATCCCCTCGCACGCATATTTTGCGCGAGTACGGAATGCGTACGATCTGCGATACAGTTATTCCGGTTATTTATGTTTTTGGAAGTCAATGGTACAAAGCTCTGCCCAAAATCACGACTCAAGACGCGCCGCAAATATTGAGGCCACAAACAAAACAATCTTGGAAATATAAAAGCCCTTTAGATTTAGCTAATAGTGGCATTTACACGTACGGAGACATGGAAAAATTAAAAACGTTCATAACATTTCTTAACGAGCGAACTGCAGTTTTGAATAAATTAGCACTCGGTTTCGCCGGAAAAGGGAAAACCTCGGGGGACGTATCGATTGCGCGTTTACTCGACGAGAACGCATTACCGCAAATCGCCGATTCAGCTTGGAATAAAATTTGGGGGAAGTTCATAACCTTCGGATCAGCAAGCACAGCTCTTATTACGATATTAATGATTGTTAGATTAATTAAATTCGTTCTTGATACCATCATACACGGGTATGCATTGCACTCGCTGTATGGGTTTTCTATTATACTGTTTGGAGCGTTATGGAGTTCACTTACACATTTACTTTTACTTTTAGCTAGATCGCCAAAAAGCGAAAACAATAAGGACGTCGAGCGGAATCAAACGCGAGGTACTTCGCCCGCGCCCCCCGTGCCGCTGTCACCGCCGCAACCATCTGCGCAACAGGTACCGACAGCGCCGAGCTCGGACAGCCCCAGCAAGACCCAGAGGCGAAAGACGTTCGACGTCGAATGTCACTACGTAAACAAAGGAAACGGGGCGGTAAATCTACAGTTAGTCGAGAACGGCCTTTATCCTGTTTTAGAGGAACCCCACATACCGTCGCTTCCGCTTAGAAAGAAGAGATTTAGGGACGATAATTAGATTGAGATTAGCACGCACCACCCTTTGCAGAAACTCGCTTAGCTTGGGCGCCGGCCAGAAATATGAGTAATCAACAAAAACGCATTTTACTAAATGATTTGCTAAAGGTCAGATAGAGATTATCGTGGGTCGCTCAGAAAAAGGAGGAAAAGGTGTACGAATATAGTGATAGAGTAACTAGATTGTTACACGAATTTAACAATATCGGAAAAATAGCTGAAATAGAAATCACTGAAATAAATATGGACGTCGGTCAAAGAGAAAAACTCGTAATTTACACCTATTTACGCGGATTGCACCCCGAAATTAAGAGATACATCTGCAAACCTGAAGTTTATCACGACCTACACCACGCGCGCACTCATGCCCAGCAAATTTATGTTCATCTATTGGACTTACAGAATCTTACACGCCGCTCCGTAATTCAAGACATCACACGCGTCCATAAAAATCACTTCCCGTAGAATTCATCCTACTCCGCAACAAAAATCCTCCAATTAAAAAAAAACAATTCAAAATTCCGTTATGTTTTAATTTAATTTTTTTTTTACACGCATTAAATCATTTTTTTTAGCGTACATGGCAGTCGCTGACGGGCTAAGGGAGCTTGCTATATTGCAGCTAGGCGACCGTTTATGTTATAGCCGTTTTCCAAAATATAGTCTCGTTTACGTCGACGAAAGGAACACTTCGATATTTTACAAAAAATGATTCGACACTTATGTTCACGATCCATTTAGTTTATTAGAATTTTATTACAACTTTCACATACTTATCCAGCCTCAATACGTATTTCCGACTAATTGTAAAACCTGTAAAAAACGACTTCTGTTCCCAGCGGCGAGTAAAAATTGTGAAATCTGCATAAAAGCTTATGCTGAATTTGGCCCGGCATCGACTACATTTAACTTATTGTTACTCCGAAATAATTTACTTAATCAATCAAAGTGTTAAGCAAAACCTTCAGCATTACCAATAATCGATATTCTTTTTTATGTAAAATTGCGATATTGTAGAGCAAACAAAAATCAAAATCAAGCGAAATGGAGATTATTCGTAACGTTGAAAGATTGCATTACCAACGCGCTCTATACGACATTTGCGAAGTATGTTACCGCCAACATCTTAGTCCATGTATGCGCAATTTGTATTCGGTAGTAATAACCAGAACTAGTAATCCCATAATAGGAATCGCTTCAAAATTGTGTTGTAGCATGTGCAAAAACGAAATTGTTTACAAAGTTAGAAATATTACGCAAATTGGGACTAGCATGAGTGTACTAAAATAATGTTGGAAAACTCAGCAATGATGACCCGCGTAGCACTACCCACTTTTATTAACTTAGCAGAAAGTGCAATTGTAGAAAGAATAAATAATCAACTTCTTGCGGCGAGCCGAAATTCACTATTAAAAAACTTAAGTAACCAAACAGCCCCAAAAAAGAATACGGGCGATTCGGAAAATAATTCTGAAAACAGCGTTGACTTTTCTTTTAGCTCGTCACAAGAAGTTAATGAATTAATACAGACCATCACAAAAGAAATTCACTATGAACAACTGAATTCTATGGACGAAGTAATCCATAATTATTTGAAAACATTAGAAAAAGGAGAGGAATAATTACAAAAAGATGCTACTAGAATTAACATATAATAACAGCACGTAGTCTAGTTATAAACAATTCCGTATATACCGAATTTTGTCAAAACATAGTAAGAGCACTTCTAGTGTAACTAAATTATATAACTTAACATAATATCTCATTGTATCGTTTAATTTTAAGGTATCATGGGCGCGCTACTTATGTCAGTAATACTTGCATTGCTGCAATTAGCGTCTACAGCAGGCAAAGAAGCAAAATTTCGAAGCATCCGCGGAAATCCAGGAATTGCATACGCCACAGAAAATTGGCATATCATAACTTCCATCGACGTGGAGGAAATTCACCGAAAAAGAGAAATGGTATATGAAGCATCGGGCGACGTCACGTCCGCTATGCACGACATGAGGAACTTCGATATACACGCAGTGAGCACATCATACTTCATCATCGAAAACATGCAGAAAGCTAGCATTTTAGCAGAACTGTTAGATTCTCTCTCTGCCACATACGAATGGCATAACTCGCAAAATTCGCAATACGAATTTAACGGCAAACAAAGCCTCATACACGCGGATTATAGTAAAGTTTTTCAAGCCTTGGACAGTTTACGACAACAACACATTGACGAAATTAAATGCTACAAAAATAGCCTTAAGCTTTATTAAGAGAATTTCCATGCAATTAACCAATATTTACAAACAAATAAATGAAATATTGAATCAGAAAAAATACATATTGCGAACCAGCGTGATAAAGCGAGTGCTTAACGATATCATCGAAAAATCTGGTTTGAGATTACCTTTAGATATACAAAAATTAAATTCAGCTACTTTAGCCGAAGTATCCGACTTTTACATTGTATCAATGAACGGCGTAATTGTAATCGAAATTATTCTTCCGCTAATCGACTCCGAAACTTACTCTGCATACAAGCTTATACGTTTTTCAGCATTTCGGAAGTCAGCTAAGCACCCACACGTAGCTGCATATATTGATACGCGAAGCGATTATATTGCGACATCCGGTAACAATAACACGCATTTTTATATGAGCGAATCGAAACTTCAAAATTGCAAAGAATTAAATGATAAATATTTATACACGAATGATATAGAGTTCATCACACAAGCGACGTGCGAATACACTTTATTGAAAACACCTACATACAAAGCATTGCAAGGCTGCGATATCGGGTTAACACTAGAAAAACAAAATTATATCATAAAAACAAATAACCCATCCACTTGGCTTTTCTCAACAAACAACAATAACACGATTTTCAGCAAATGTGAAAACTCAATTGTTTATGCACCGTTTAATGGATCAGGAATTATTGAGTTACTACCCACATGTACAATTAACGTTCAAAATAAATATTATCTAGGGGCAAAGGGGTTCGTAAAGAAACTCACACCAATAATCCCACCATTACAATTATCTATACACAAAATTGATACGATATTGCAAACTGAGAAAAACCATCAGAATAACGGCTCTAGTCAAACACATATAACGCACAATATACCACATAATCCGATTTACTTCCGCGAGCATTTAGAAAACTATGTGCAAATCACATTATACGTAGGTTCCATGATTAAAATAATAATCATAATATTAATACTTTCCACTACAACATTACTGTACTGTACCAAGCGACAGGTACAAACAGTCGATACTAACAATACGTACATACCAATGACGCCTTTAGATAAAAATATAAGATTAAGCTTCACCGGTTTCCCTTTATACGCGTCTCCGAAGCACTTCCCGCCGAAAAGAGTACACGATTATGTAGATATACCAGAGAATAATACACAAACCTTGTGAAACAAATGTGCAATGCGAACGAGTAATTGTTATAAATAAACTTTCTACCTCACTAATAGTATGTACTATTAGCAATTGTTATAAATTATCTTAATCATATAATCGTTATTACTCTTTCGCCTTTTAATAAATATTGTTACAAGCTAAAATAGCAAACATTGTTATAATCGATAAACATTTATTCACATATGAAACAAGAACGCTAAAATAATAACGAATTTTGACCAGCGGAACCACCAAGGCGCCACGAGAGGGGCGGAGAGAAAAACAAAAAAACACTTAAGCTACTACCTTCCCTTACCTTCCACTTCCCCTTACCTCAAAGAAAACCGAAAATTTTTCCAGCGACGCAGCAGAGGCACACGGCAGAACATTCGACCGCAGACCCTCACAGCAGTTAAACTGAAATGCCGCTAAATAAGTTTGTCAGGGAAGCGATGGCCATACTTGCCGCACAACTGGAAGGCCGGGAATTGTCCCGACGAGGACAAATCAGTTTTGTAGCGTATATCGCTTATTACTGCAGCATTTTTATCAGGGAGGCAACGTCATTGGCGCTCGAAGCAATCCAACTTAGCCGCAGGATACTTATAAGCGCAAACGACCTTAACCAGCATCCAGACTTCAGCGAGACGACCTACGACTCAGACGAAGAAGACGACCACATCTACGAGGAACCTTTTGAAGACGACATTCCGGAGGAAATCTTGCGCCAGTACCGCGTGGCTCAGCTACGAGAGCAAGGTAGAAGAGTACACAATACCATATATGCAGCAGAACTCAGAGAAGCCGAGAACGAGAGCAGGGGAGTCACCTACGGTCACCTCTGGGAATCACAGCAATTCGGAGGCGAGGGCTTCGCCAACAAAACCACATACGGCGTATGCCAAATATGTAGAGATGATCTTCCTGCCTGGAAATGGTGTTCAGAGTGCGCGATGAAATTTTTTAGGCACAGAGGTCGTGACATCTTTATTACAGCTATGGAATGCACCAATGCTCAACATCAACAGGAATTGCAAATAAATTTATGTCCATTATGCGATGGCCCAGCGGAAGCTAGGGTGATGTTTTTTTGAATTCTTTTTGAAGCCATTAAACCACGAGCTCAACAAATGCTTTCCCTAAACGTAAAAAGAGGAGGAGCACAAGCCACGCAAGAAACACCCTCGAAGTTTTTCACTTTAAGCAGATCCAAGGACGAAGAAAACAGACAGAACTATGACCAAGAAACTAGCCCTAATGAAGAGATGACACCAAGTTTCTTAAAATATATTTATATATATATATATATATATATATATATATATATATATATATATATATATATATATATATATATATATATATATATATATATATATATATATATATATTAAGACCTGTCTAAAACATCGAAAAATTAGAAATTACTTGTAACTTAGCTAACACCTTTTACACACATTCCAACAACAATCTCTAAGCACTTATGTCTTCAAAAAATTACGCACCTCTAGCATAAATAATTACACATAACGGCACATAAGTACACATATAAAAACAAGGGGGATTATCCTAACTTCACAAGCAACATTCCGAGTAATCTAGTAAATAAAAAATATAAAAACACACTAACATAGGGGTAAAGCCAAGATTATTAAAATTGTCATCCAACCTCGAGTATTCTTTATTAACAAACATATTTAATCAAAAAAAAATTATAATGACACTACTCGACTCATTAGCTTATAAAAATTTACTTACATTCATCTCTACTTCTACTTCACAGGCATCACAATTCAAAATAATTTTTTCTTTCTCTTTCTTTCTAGCGTACCCGATTGGACTACAATTTCGAACTTATAGCCAATCTATGTGTAATGTACTAACGGAGTTGAATCAAACATAAAAGAAAGGTTATATCAAATAAGGCTATAATGTACCAACAGCTACAAACCCGTCGTGTGAATTAACAAACTGGGTTTATACGCATTACACGCGTTACAACAGTTGTAACTACTATGACCCGGAATTTAACAAGAGCATGTTTAACCTATAACTCCACATGTCCGTCGCACCACTCCTTAACCTTCCCAAAAGAAAAAACAAACCTCTCATCAAAGCAACGACTACATATCCACTACATACGAACCGTGTTGCATCTTATACACGTCCATAAGAAAACGTATAGGAATCTGCATAAAAGCAACTCACTTGTAATGGCAAATAAACAAAGAAGGCCATATTACCTCATATATGTAACAATTACAAACTATATTTTCGACCAAATGTTATGAAACCTTGCCAAGAAAACGGGTTTCTCAACAGACGTTTGCAGCGCAGAAAACAAACACGCCAACCAATCATCAGTAAGGCGGTCCTAGTAAAAAGCAGAAATTCGAACTCAGGACCACCTGCAGGGGCAAGCAGACTATACCTCAAATTGCAACGCACCGGCGACGCAAGTCTGCAGGGGCGGGTCTGTGACGTCCAGCATATCGACTCCCGCTCACCGTCTCGTCGTCAAGCTATACGTATCTTACCATACTGAATCCTACTTATCGACCTACGCTATACAACTAGTGTCCTACCTTACCAACCTCGTACCCCAGAATATCATACTCATCCACCCCAATTTTACCTAACTCCCCTCCGCGACCACTCACCTCAGTTGCTCCCCTTCTATGACGAATAATTAATTCCTAATTAAGGCTAAGCATGCGACCCCCGCGTGGGTATAAGCCACGGGCCCTCCAGGGCGCGACAGCCTTCTGCATTCGAACTTTGTGCCTTAAACACGTACGCACCAGTTTGTTATTTGACTTCTCACTTGTAAATGGGACACGCCCTTATATTTAACTTTGTACTTCTAATATAATAAATCTGCTCTTCAACTTATTTGCTCGCGCTTATTTATTCGCTGGACCTGCGCTCCTATTCATATCTCCCGCCACCATCTCGAGTACGACACCGCCCGCAGCGCAGCGCAGCTCAACCGGCCCGACTACGAGGAACCAAGGTCTACACACGCACACAACGTATGCCCCAAAATACCTTGCTAAGCCTTTGTAATCCTATCGTAAACTCGCACTTGGAAAGGAATGTGACAAATATATTGGCTTCCTCTCACTTCAATTCAAGTTATATTTACCAAATGCTGTATATTTAATTTTGTATACATGTTGATAAATCATGAGCATAAAAGTATTCTTAAAAGATTTATCACGAGATCCTGATTTAAAATAAAAGTCATCTTGACAAATTATAACAAAACCTTGATTCTCTGAAGTGGTCAGGCGGTGCGGTAAGTATTGGTCGTTAGGTGATATAATTTGATCTCGCTATTCTTTTCTCTCGATGAATCATTTATTAGTATTAATTAGGATTGAAATGTACTTTCTTAAAAACGTAATTATAAAACGTTTTATCAAAGAAGATGAAAAATTCACTGTTGTACTTATTGAACTATTTACATATACAATAGATAGATATAGAATGAGTATAGTATAGTAAATTGGTATGATCGTCTTTTGTTCAAATTTTTTTCATATCTATTTAATACATGCGGCAATTATTTCAGAGTGTAAAAAGTAAACATACCGACGGCACGAACCCACGAAGAAAATCGTGAACATATTTACCTTTTTTTGCTTTAGTCAAACCAAAACAATGGTAAATATTACTGATCCAATGAAAGTGCTTATAGAGAAGCACTTTTCATATGATTCTATAGACACACGTCTACCTCTAGTCTTGTATATAAGTTGTAAGCGGGATTTATATCGCGCGAAAAAAATCCGACAGCCGTTGTCAAGATTCCTGAGTTTTCTGAGCTTCCATTTGTGAGAATGAACACTCAATCAAGTTATACTGGATTGTGCAGCTGTCATATTTGTGAATTAAGTAGAAAATCACCTGGGGCTGTATCGAGATGTTCAAATGTTGGTGTTTTACCGAAACGAAAAAGTATACTCAGAAATCCAATTACTGAAAATTACAGAGGTAAACTGAAACTGAAATCACTGAGAAAAATTCTTAATCGGTTTTATCAAAATATTTATTTCAATTTATGAGTAAATACAATTTAAACTATTAGATAAGGCAACCACATCTGCTATTGAAAATCGATATACTCACTGCTTTTCGCTTATTTCAACAAAGACATCGCTTAAATGTAATTTGATTATGCGTATGAACAATCTTAATAAAGCTATTGAACAAATGGGCCCAAAAAGTTCTGAATAAATTATTACCTCGTTATTAAAAAGAAAACTACAAGAACAAAATAATGTTGAAGATAATACACTGTTGCTCTCCCAATTTAAAGGTGGTAAGCGTCTTAAAGTTGAAGTTGGTAAACAAATTTTTAAAAAACAAGAAAAAACGCCAAAAAAAACTGCTGATGATTTTATAAAAATGAAGAATAAGACTGTCAGCATCGCTGCAGCCTTACGTGTTGCGTCAAAAAATTCAAAAATTATCGAGCCCAATTTGAAAAAAAATATGTCTGAAAAAAGTCATTGTGTCGACGAATATTTTGGAACTAAGACATTTCATTTTGTAAGTACGAGCGGTAATAAAACCGTTACTGCACCTGTGAGTGTCGCGTACTGTACGAATCTTGCAGAATTGATAAACTGTGTCGAAAACAAACGTAACTCACTAGACGTGTATTATAAATTTGGCATTGATGGAGGTGTCGGTTTTTTGAAAGTGTGCTTGTTGATTCAATCGCAAGAAGTAAATATTACTAAAAAGAGAATGTTAGAAATATAATGAAGGTATTTTCACTAAATATTTCAAGGATTCTGGGGCCAATAAGCTCCTCATATTAGCACTGACGCGTTCGTGCCAAGAGAATTATGAGAATGTTTCTCAATTACGGAAAATACTCAATTTTAATGATTTTGAAGTGACCATTGCGACAGATTTAAAACTTGCTAACATCATTGTTGGGATAATATACCACAGCAGCATGTACCCATGCACTTGGTGTTACGCTTCAAAATATGAGTTGCACCAGTGTGGAGATTGCACTGTAGAAAATACTTTGCAGAATTACGAGCAATGGAAAAAAGCCGGATCTTTAAAGGGTCAGGATAAATACTTTAAAAATTGTAATCATGCTCCACTCATATCTAGCACAAAAGATAAGAGGTTTCTTATAATAGTTTATTCAAAGAATGGGATAATACTGCTATAACCTGGGCGAATATTTACTCTGTATCTCGCGAAGTAACTCATGGAGGATCTTCATTCAACGGGAATTCGTGCAAAATTCTATTAGAAAAAATTGATTTTCTGCGATCACAAAATAGCAAATTGGAATCTGTCAAGTTTGTTGATGCTTTCGAAAAGTTTACAGATGTTGTAAAAGCGTGTTTTAGTCATAAGCTTAACGATGATTACAAAAATAAAATTATGGTTTTCAAAAGGAGTTATTTAGAGATCTCTATAACTCCTAAGGTTCATGCAGTTTTTTTCCATGTACCTGATTTTTGCGAGAAAATGGGAGTTGGCCTCGCATTTTATACCGAACAAGCTATAGAGTCTATATGTATAGAGTCTATGCACTCTGATTTTAAGCCAATTTTTGCTAAGCATAAGTTACACAACAATCATCCACAATACTTGGACAGATTAATAAGAGCGCTTTGTGAATATAATATTGCCAAGAAACATTAGCATTGCTCATATAGGCAATGCTGAAAATCAAATATATATAGATATACGATCAACGTTAATGAAATACGCCGTATCTACCGTATAGAGACCCATTGGATAAAATGACGAATATTGGGCTTCATTTTTAGGTATCAGAAACGATCCGTAAAGTTTCATAAAAAATGGTTCATGTTAATCTGTGCCTATCTTTGCCAGTATATATATATATATATATATATATATATATATATATATATATATATATATATATATGTATATCTATATATATATATATATATATATATATATATATATATATATATATATCTATGTCAGCCTATGCCAATATGTGTCTATCTATGCCAGAAAAAACCTCAACATTTTCTTTTTTAAAGAAAAAATGGTTCGTGCCAATCTGTGTCTATCTGTGCCGGTCGGGATCAGTCACAAATAGGCACAGACTGGCACTGATTGGCACAATTATAATAAATTAATTTTAAATTGCCATATATTTCTCTAATTAGAACCTCA
Organism: Gastracanthus pulcherrimus; assembly: GCA_949152435.1. Classification (NCBI taxonomy): domain Eukaryota; kingdom Metazoa; phylum Arthropoda; class Insecta; order Hymenoptera; family Pteromalidae; genus Gastracanthus; species Gastracanthus pulcherrimus. The sequence goes on from OX424573.1 coordinate 106,710,578, forward strand.
AAAACTGTGTGCTGATTTATAATCGATTACAAATCCAACCTTGGATTCGTAATCAGCTATCTCCAAAAACCTCTAGTAATAATTTTAGCCAATTTGTTCAAATTTTTATCAATCCGATCCGCTATATTGAATCCGCCATTTTGAATTTTGCAAATCCGACCTCAGATTCGTAATCAGCGACCTCAAAAACCGTTATACCATTCCCTGCAAATATATTTACCAGAAAAATGCGTACCTGAAAGGTTAAATTCTATTTATTTTCAACTTTTCATATAAATATAAAATTTAAAAAAATGTATATAAACTTAAATATCTTGAAAATTAAAGAACTTCATGGTCTAAAAACAGAAATCAGTTAAGCGATAAGAGAGAGTTACTTTTTCTGAAAATTTTACATATAATCCTGCTGTTTTGCTACATCCTACATTTCCGGGATTTGACCTTTCAATCTAAATACACTGATAGAAATAAGTAGCTATTACTACCCGAGACCCGAGGAGTATCTGTTTGGCTCTCACAAGCAAGCGCGACAGGACAACAAACCGCGCGCACTAGATACGCAGAAGATTGAAAATGAGTCTATCTCCCCCAAGTTTTTCCCCCTCCTCGTACCGCTTCACTGGCGCGCAGCATTGTGCATGTCAACTGCGCGTGTTTTGCCGCTATGCGCTTGGCTTGGAGAGCCAAGTAAATACGGCTTAGGTCCTCCCGAGTAGAGACAACTGTTTATTACTTTCAGTGTATAATGTTATCGTTTAAAACAAAAGAAAAGAAAGCATTGATTCAAAATTTTCGGTTACAAAATTTAGGTAATTTTATGCTCTATTAAATGTAATTACACTAACTTTATCATAATATTTCTAACATATCCAAAAACTTAAAGAATTAAAATTCAAAAATCAAAAATCGTTATAAAATAAAAACAATTAGATAAATTTAAAAATTTATTTTTTATCTTTATTTAAAAATGATAAAAATGAGTCAAGTTTAGTAAATAAAAAGACAGGGAGGTTTTATTTTTTCTAATTTTGATATCTCTAGTAGTATTTTTTATTTTTATTTTTTATTTTTATTTATTTCCAACCTGTATACCCTTTCGGGTTTTTACAGGATACCTCCACCATCTATGTCTGGAGGTATTTGATCCTAACACCCTACTTTCCCCACACCGATCCCGCATTCGCTCAAGTTACCGACATGGCAGATTTCTACCTATTCCGATAACCTGTGACGGAGGAAAAACCAGTAGGAAAAAACCTCCGCCAGGACCAGTGCGCAGTCTGCGTTCCCTTCCTGCAGGAAACAGAGAAAAAAAAATCCTCGATCTGCTCTCACCGGGAATCGAACCCAAGCCGCTCAAGCGAGCGTATCTCCGCTAGCTAAGGCCTACGCCTTAACCAACTGAGCTACGCAGGCCCCCGATGTCTCTAGTAGTATTAAATATATTAATACTCAAACTCGTTGATCGCATGAGAAAAGAGTGAGAGAAGACAAATAAATATTTTAACATTCTGTTGTATTAAAGCGTGAAAGTGGAAGTACCGAAACCAATGGCTGGAAAAAAGTTACTGGTATTATTGTCATCGTAGTAAAGCTGGTATTAAAATTTTCCATAGGTATAAACCGTTGTCTTTGATTTTTTTAACTATGATATTATTATCATTGAATTGAAAAATAATACAACTGTTGTTACATATAGATATCATATAGCATAGGATTACAATTAAAAACTTATAAAAGTTTGTTAAATAAAGAGTCAAGTAGTATTTTAATCATAGTAATTACACATAAGAAATACTTTTTATTTTTCGAGTAACTTTACAAAAGAGTTGAGTTAAATTAATTTTCCGGGAAATGTGGACTTAAGTCGGTATGGGATTTTTTTAAATTTGATCGTTCAATACACGATTAAAAATATACTGAAACATCATATCTATTAATGAATGTATAAAAAATATTCATTAACAGATATGGTCTTGGCGAGTCAGAATAAGCATAATTTGAATACCTTGTACTGGGTGTTGCGTAAATGGCGTTAGGTTATTAGATATCGTTATACTCTTATACTATTTTTGTAATAAAAAAATAAGTAAAAACTTATGTAAAATAAAAGTATCTGACCGATGATTGCGATATGTAAGTAACTAATACAAGCAGTTCGACATTATGAAAAACATATATTTTATGTAAGTATGTACAGAAAAATAAAATGAATTTACAAAAAAAAAAAAATTATATAAAGATGAATTTAAGTCGTATTTTAAAAAAAATTGTATAAAACCGACTTAAATCATTATGCATTGTGCAGTTTTGACTTACATGTATAGCTATACTTCGGAAATTTGTGTTATTTTTACGAGAAAAAAGAGTATTTATATCAGTGAAATCAAATAACGTAAATTAATCCAAAAGTAAGAAAAAAGAAGACTTTTCCAGGAATAAACTGAATTATTAGCTATGCTACAGCAATTTTTACCACTTTCACGTAAAAGGGGGTTACTTATAATGGCGAAATCTAGTGTAAACCCAAAATTGAAAAAAGTAAATTAAGTCGTTTTTCCGGTTCGCCACAGATTTATATTTTATGAATTATAAATTTATTAAACAATTTTATTTTATTATAATAATGTAATTATTTACAGCTTGAAGATCGAATTGCTATTGGAATTGATAGATATTTATTATTAATGAACAAAATAAAACATTATTTGTAAAATAAAAAATATTTGGGAATAAAAATTATTTATATAAAAAGGTATTTTAAGAATTTGTTAACATTTATGAAATTATTTTTAATACATAATAATACAATTAAATAAACGTTATTATTATTATTTATAATTTAATTATTTATTATTTTATGTATTGCAAAGTTTACATAAAATAATGTTATCAAGAAAACCAACTTCACTAACTATTTACTAACTGTCGTAAAAGTCATAATACTGTGACTTTATTCTGCATATTTTGATAACCCTATTACTACTGAAAAATGTCTATCTGATCACGCTTAAAATATTATAAACTTAATAATAGGTTAGTTTTTCATTGATGTCCATGAGGAAAGTATGTACACTTGGCGGTAAAAATAACTTTAAATCGCGCGATTTTAAATGATGGTGGCGTTACTATGGTAACGACTTAAACTCGTCTTAAACGTACCTTAAGATGACTTTATGGCACCTTCAAGTTACTGCCACAGCGACGCCGTCAGGATTTAATATCGCGCGATTTAAAGTTATTTTTACCATCAAGTGTATGCTAAGGTAGAGTGAGATTTCACTCTACTCAAAAGTGAAAGATTTCCACTATACTTTTAGAGTTAAATATCCACTCTAGTTAGAGTGATTTATTTCACTCATACTTCGAGTGGCATTTCAATCTGAAATTTCACTCCAACGAGTTTAGCGTGCAATTAAATCGTTCATACGTATCATTTTTACCCAGATTCATAATAAATAATACATACAAAATACTAATATACATTATTTTATTAATCTTTAAAATAAATTTCAATCAATATTTCAAAATATCAATGGAAAAGTTATAAAAAAAAAGAAATATCACCGTTTATAAGTAAACTTATATTCTTTTAAATGCATAATGATGTCTTGTCTACCGATACAAGATGCTCAAGCAGTTTAGGGTTCGATTCCCGGCGAAAATTCTCGAGAATATTTTCTTCGAGTTTCTCGTCCGAAAAAGATCTCCCACTGCGCATTATGCTTTAATGTAGGACGTGTGCGCCCATATAGCCCCCTCAAAAGTGAAAAACACAACAAATAAGTATGTAAAATACACATGTAAAATTCAAAGTCACATATGCATTGTCACATACCTTAGTCCTAAAAAAGAGGGGACATATGGCCATGAAATACAAAGAAAGAAAGAAAGAATTAAACAATCATATTATTTCCAAAATACAAAAATATTTTTGACACACGCACACGCACGCGCACGCACGCACATGCACGCACATACAACGTTTAAACAAAACACTACGTTTTCATGTATAACAGAAAAAAGAAAGTAGCTTGTTTAAAATTTCGGGTAGGAAAAGATAGATAATTTTATGCTCTTTCAAATGCATAAAAAATGAATCGATGATATTATTTCAAACATACCAAATAACCCGAAAAACTAAAACTCATAAATCGGAAAACCGCTAGAAAATAAAAAAAAAACGTCGAAAAACAACAAATATTTTCTTTCAGCCTCTTTCCTTTAAACTAAGTAAAATTATTAAGTCCTGTGTCATGGATGAGCTTGAGCTCTTCGTGGCAGCTCCTTATCGCGGAGCGGATTTGCGCCAGACGCGCAGTCAGCTCTGCTCGTCGCCGTACTAGCGTTAACACACGAAAAAGTGCAGAGCTTGCACCTTTGCGAACGGGCAAGCAGATTCCTGACGACTATCAAAGAGGCAGGTGCTCCTTTCTCCAATAAAGAGTGAACGCCAACTTGGCCTCTCTCGTTCTTCCCCCTTCCCAGCTTTCATTCATCACATTCTGGAATCCCTTGCGGGCTTTGATCTCGCTAGTCATACCTCGTGTCCAGCACCCTAAGCGAATCCACGTTTTTCTTATCGATAGTGAAGAGTAAAAAATACTAGGGAGTGCGCGTTCGATCAAGAGGCAGATACATTCAACTAGCCACTCAACACAGCAGCGGCACAAACTCATTGGCTATTTAGAAAACACTTACAAGTTAACGAGTAAACGCCCAAGTCGTCAACAGCTACCATCAAACGTAACCGTACAAAATAAGGACTGAAAACTGCAGTATCAAGAAAATCTCGGAATTTTGCCATCGCCTCTAGCGAGAAACTGTAGCACACTACGGGCTACGATTTTAACTAAATCCAGCTGGACCAACAAAGCTGATCTAAGCCAGCAAAGCTGATCTCAGCCAACGAAGCTGAGTTCAGCCAACAAAGCTAATCTCAGCCAACAAAGCCAACTTTGGCCAACGCCCGTACTCCAGCGTTCTCACAGCAGCAACAGCCACCACGCGCAATCAAGCCATCGGTGCGGACCAGCCGCCGACACGCGCGAGTAGCCGCGATATCGCCAGCGCAGCCTTCAGTAGCCACCGTCACGCACCTATCACAATACGGGTACAAACCGTGCAGATTGTAATAGCAACAATGTAAGTATTCGCTATTTTCTAACGTCAGCTTTGGCAAAATTCCGCCCCCCCCTTTTTTTAGATTTTTAAAAGTTCATAAATTCAGAAATTCGGTGAAGAAAATCAAAACGTCGAGATTAAAATCGCGATAATCGACAAGTGCGACGAAAGTTCGTTAGTCGGGAGTGCCGAAAAAGAAGCGCGTGAGTGAAAAGAAAATTTCGGCCAGCGTACTATGGAAAGCAAGCAATATTGAAATAATTCAAAATTCGGAAAAATGTTAGAAAACTTGCAAAGTTTTAGAAAATTTGAAAAATTAAGAAAATTTTAAGAAATTGTGAGAATATTTGAAAATTTTTGAAAGTTAAAAATTTAAAAACGGCATTTATAGCATCTGATTTCGACAAACTACATCATAGTGATGGACCTCAAGTAAGGATACCACCAGATCGAAATGCATCCTGATTCTGCATACATCATCGCACCGAACGGCAAGCATGGAAACCAGCTACTCGAGTACGACAGGATGGCTATGGGTTTAAAGTAGGCAATCATAACCTCTACCAAGGCAATGTCACTAGCCATGACCGGCCTCCAGGGTGAGGATTTCGAGACTTATCTCGATGACTTCATGGTGTTCAGCGAAACACTCGACCAGCACAAAATTCGCCTACTCAGAAGACCAGCACAAAATTCGCACTCAAAAGACTTCTAGGAGCGAACTCAACAGTGGAGCCAACAAAGTGCCAATTTCTGAAGAAAACGGCTCTAGTCCTGAGACACCGATCCTACGAAAATAAAGGTAATGCTGCAGTTCCCTGCACCATACTACTCGCGCTTCAGCAAAAATTTCGCTAAGATAGCACGCCCATTATTCAGATTGCTGCAGAAAGGCATCGATTTTATATGTGGTCCAGAACAGCAGGAGGCATTTGACTCCCTCAAGAACATGATATGCTCCGAGCCCATCTTAACCCATTTCTTCCCAAGCGGCCATTTTACAGTCGATTGGGTTTTGCCTAAAAAATTGTCGAAAGAAAAAATAATAATAACCAATAGCACTTTTCTGAAGTAAAATTGTCCGCTTTTTCCGATTCTGAAGTGAGAATTTTTAAATTTCCGTTGGAAATTTTCAAAATAGCGGTTTTAGGCTAAAAACCAATCGACTATAAAATGGCCACTTGGGAAGAAATGGGTTAAAGTCTCCAGACATGTCACAGCCATTCATTGTCTCCACAGATAGCAGTGACTGGGCTCTGGGCACCATCTTGTCCTAGGGCGTGCTGGCTGCCTTTGTCGCGACGCCACAAAGACAGCCAACTCAGATATCCGACGTACGTCAAGGAACTGTTAGCGATGGTTTACGTAAAGGAGCAGTTCCAATATTATCTTTACGGAAATTTACGATCGTAACCGATCACGAACCACTTAAACATTTCCATACATCCAAACAGCCCGACTTGCGCTTCAACTGCCTGAAAGTGGCCCTGCTAGGCTACGATTTCCAAATACTCTACCGACCCGGGAATACGAACGGTAATGCGGACGTTCTATCGCGAAATCCGGTCATCAGAGAGGGCAAAATCAATCCTGAATTGACGCAAATATAGCTCTACGAGCTTGCCGATAAGCAAAACTAGCTGGACTCGGAAGGTGAGGCAAACATACTGCCGGGAAAAATGTTTAGAACGCGCACCGTAAGAAAATAAGGAAAAGATAGGGATAAAAAGACCAAACGCCGCGCGTCTGAATCAAACGAAACGGAAAGTTACGAACCCGATCGGAAAAATCAAAAAGGTCAAGCGTTAATCTATAAGACCTGATCAATCTTGGCCATTAGCAACTTTGATGACGATTATTACCTTGGCCGTGTTTCACACGACGTTTTTCACGGAGACGAGGTACTAGAAATATGGTGGTCTACGGAATCAGATCGCAGGAATGTATTCGCCATAAGCCATAGTGATCAAGTACATTTCGCCTGCGAGCTCACCAGCACAGCACTAAAAAATCAGGCAGTCGCGAATCATCGCTGTACAAAAGTGAAAGGGCAAGAATAGAACAAATCTTTACTGAATCGATCCAGTTTAGCAAAGGCGAAACAATAGCGCCAATATCCGTTGACGACGAAAATCAACCAGAGTCTGATGCGTTGGTGAAATCGATAAGTTCCGAATCACCATTGTCCCCTGAGTGGTTACCGCCACTTAGCAAAGCAACGCCCATAGGGAGCGCATTCATAAGCTACGCAACGCGCAAAAAGCAAGCGAGCAAAGACCGAATACTCCCAAAATTGTTCGAGCCGAGCGAGCAATGTAACGAATTGGACGGGGAATCGACCATGGGTGGAAGTAAGAATTCAGGCGAAGTCGACTTACGGATAGAGCCGCTGCAAACTCTCAATTTTCCACAAAAAAGAGCTGATTCAGTTGAAAAGCGTAAGTGTGCAGAAGTGCTCCCAGTTGTAACCGCCAACCCGAGCGAAATCTTTGCGTCGCCAATCAGTTCAGCAAGAGGGTTATCCCCGCTACACATACCTATAACGCGAATCGACCAGGCAATGGAATTCTCGACCCTTCCTGCTCATCCAGCATCACCAAAAACCCCACCAAAAACTAACCGTAACAACTCGAATCTGACTCTAAACCATATCCCAAATTCTCCCATAGAAACAAGGTGGCCGTTGCCAGACGGAAAATTCTGCAAGAAATTAATCGTGGATATAGAGGAGAAAAACATAAACGAGAAAAAGGGCGTTTAGATAACGTGATGGAAAGCAAATCAAGTAGCGCCTCAGATCAGGGACCGACAAATCCTACCGCCACTGATTCGAACGAAAACCAAGAGAAGCTGGTCACCAAAAGAGATAAACAGAATTCATGCCTAAAAACTACCCCAGTCATATTAACACCAAACAAAGTACGCGGGCCCTTTCGAAGATTTCGAGGGAATTCTGCTAAATTACGACCGCAGACCCAACCCATTCAACACAAATTTATCATCCAGCTCGGGTAATGTGCTTACTCACACATACATCCGCAAGAAGCATTGCGCAGAGCCTTTCATAAAACTGCACCGGTCTGTTAAAATCCCGGCGTGGCCTACAGGAAACTATCTATTTTTCTCTCTAATAAAATTGCGCGACCTCGAAATATCGTTAAGTGAAGTGAGAAAGCAATTACTCGCCTCAGACGCGCTAAAATCGTGCGACGGACCAATCGAAATCAAAGCGATACTAAAGTCCCAAACGAAATACGATACCATTGACTGCACGTACCTATTAACGCAAGAGTTTAACGTGAACATTCATTAGGATCTGCCAGATGGTAATAAGAGTTATTACCCCCTGATATTAAGAAGGCTCCTGCGCGTAATGTCTCGAACTCGAACATATCATTTTTTAAAGTTTAGAATACGCTCAATCTAACGGTATCCTTATTTATACCGCTTATCGGCCAAAAACTCAAGAAATTTCAGCTCAAAGTTGGCAATTTTAACATGGACTCTTATGGCAGACAAAGTTGAATCAGTTAATTACGAATGAAATCTGATTTGTCCAGTAATGCCATTATATCAGTTTTGTAGGAAAGAATCTCCTCTTTAAAATGACATTATTTAAAATATCGGTTATCCAACTAAAAAAAGAGATATTAGCGAAAGCTTGAATAAATTCGGGTTATATCCGGCAGCTGTAGGGAAGTCAGCTGAGCGGCCATCTTAGCTACGGCGTTCGGGAGAAGCGCGCGCAATTTGAGATTCCAATTTCAAACAAAAACATTCAATAAAGAATAAATCGTCATAATTGTCTCTTTATTTTAATTAATTAAGTCTATGGGTAAATAAAATACTCTGGAAATTATAGTTTTTAGTTTTTTAATTATTTTAAATATAAATTAACAATAAAAATTTAACCATGGGCCCACGTAAAACTCTAGCATCCCAAACTTTTTTAGGTTCCGTCATTTTCACATAATACACTAAATAATTTCAGTTAGAATAATACTTATCAACTAGAACTTTTTACATGCAGCACGCACGACGCACGACACGACGCTATAGTAATATATCTAGATATAGCTATATACCACCCATCGGCGCGCATGCGCGGAAGACGAACCTGTCCTTCTCGCATATGTTATTCACTGCTGAATCCAAAATAGTATCTGTATTAATATTTATTGAATTTTTAATGTTTATATTATTAAAAGTTTGTTACATTTATATACATTATAAATACATTTAAGATTTTTAAATATAAATATTAGGGTGGAGCGAAAATTTTGCTTAATCGAAAAAATTGCGTAACCCCCCCAGAAAGTTAGTATGAGGTGTCAATATGAACACCCTAAAATTTCATTAAGATTGGTTAAGGTTTCACGGTTGCACCGAGCCGTTAAAGTTAATTATGTTTAATATCTAGCTGAAGCGGGCGGGAAAAGATCGTTACCTGCTAACCCAGCATCCTGCAAAGCGTACTAAAATTACAAATGCTCTACGATGACAAAGGAATGTCTCTGGAGTATAGCAAGTTCAACAAAAGCTTTCTTTGAGGTTAGAAAAATCGAAAATGTCCTGATTACGGACTTTTTAGGAGTTTATCGGCTTTCACTCATTCCAGCATTGTGCCATACCGATCAGAAAATTTGACTGCACTCTGTGATGAACGTAGAATGAGCTTAGCATATAGCGGACGTGATTCAAAGCTTGCTTTGAGGTTAGAAAAATCGAAAATGTCCTGATTACGGACATTTTAGGAGTTTATCGGCTTTTACTCACTCCAGCATTGTGCCATACCGACCAGAAAAATTGACTGTACTCTACGATGAACGTAAAATGTGCTTAGCATATAGCGGACGTGATTTAAAGCTTGCTTTGAGGCTAGAAAAATCGAAAATGTCCTGATTACGGACTTTTTAGGAGTTCATTGGCTTTCACTTATTCCAGAATTGTGCCATACCGACCAGAAAAATTGACTGCACTCTGTGATGAACGTAGAATGAGCTTAGCATATAGCGGACGTGATTCAAAGCTTGCTTTGAGGTTAGAAAAATCGAAAATGTCCTGATTACGGACATTTTAGGAGTTTATCGGCTTTTACTCACTCCAGCATTGTGCCATACCGACCAGAAAAATTGACTGCACTCTACGATGAACGTCAAATGTGCTTAGCATATAGCGGACGTGATTTAAAGCTTGCTTTGAGGTTAAGAAATCGAAAATTTTCTAATAACAGACTTTTTAGGAGTGTAGCGGGTATCTGGTTACTATTATTTTAACATAATACCATATCAGCAATAATTATTTCGTCTTGGCATTGATAAAGGATTGTCACTGTCCTGTGGCTAACGTAATCCTAAGTTTGGTTTGAGGTTATGAAAGTCGAGTCACAAAGATAGACCTTTTTAATGGATGCCAAATGATTAATAAGCATGCTTTGCGATTATAGTTATATTTTCCCGGCGTAATGTAAATGCTACCCAAAACTTGTTAAAAGATTTAAAAAATCGAAAATATTTTGATTATTATCAAGTTTTTAACTGTTTATTGACTCTCACTCGCTAAAGCATATTAAGTATTTCAAAGTACAGTTTGAATTAATTTATTTCCGAAAAAAAAATATTCTTAATGCTGCAATACGCACATATTTTTAACTAAAATTTTTAAAATATTTGGAAATAATAAATTTTAATTTTAAATATATTTTAAGGTCATTTTCAACAAGGTACAACAAAATACGCGCAAATTCCTCTATTTATATCATTGCAAATTTTCTACTTATCAATCCGTTACAATCATTCTATTCCGTTGCCATGGTAACCATAATAATGTTATTAAAGCAAATATTATCTCTTATGGTTTATTAGCAACTACTGAATATTAAGTGAATAAACGTTTAAATAATATAGAAAAGTGTATCCGCGTTAGGTATAAATACTTTTTATTCAGACATGACTAAATAAATTTATATTTTATTGTATAAAAAGCATTGTTTTATGAAGAACAATATTACGTAAGTACAATAATGATTTATTTGTATTTATAAAAATATCAAGGAATTTGATATCTTGCTAATAAAATCAGAAAATTATGATTATATATTATTTATAAAACAAAGATAGCAAAAGCAATTAATATTTGGTAATAATTTCTACTATACGAGATATTTAATTGTGTAAATAAAATATATATGTTGGTTAATCATCATGAACTCTCATTTTATATTTATTATTGTTCAGATTAATTTGTATGATTAGACTAAAAATAAAATAATATTTTTGCAACAAAATAATACTTTTTGTATAAAAATATACTTTTAGTATAAAATAATATTTTTGCAATAAAATAACGTACGATGAATCTCTACAGAGAATTCTGCAGATAAATCTGCAGTGATCTCTGCAGGAAATTGAGACTGAAGAGCTGGCTGCAGATTTTTTTCATAAGGAAATACTTTTGTAATAAAATAATACTTTTGCAATATAAAATCTGAAAAGTAAGAAAACATTTTTATCATACTAAAAAATAAAAAAAAAATTTAATTTCAAATTTTGTTTATTTTATATTTTTTATGTAAAATAACATAACATTTTATTAATTTCATAAGTTTTTAGTTATCGCGCAGTTTTTGTATATCTGCTTTAAAAAAATCATTCTTTTTGCAAAAAAGGTCACAACTTTGTAAAAAATAAACGTACAATATCCATGTGATTCGCATTTTTCAAAAAAGCTTTATAGTTTTCAATCTCATTTAGTGTAATATTTTTGTGATGTGGTAATTTTCATCAAACTGGCATTGAATTATAAATAGACGAAAACAATTGAAATATTTTTTTATTTTTATATACAAAACTAAATTTTACAGTTTGTTTATATCGGAAAAGCTAATTTTATATGGTTTGGTGCTTTGAAATTCCCATTGGGTTTTTCGAGTTTATTTCATTTTTCATTTCATACATCTAATTTTAACCGATTATATATCAGATGGTAAAATATCTGTGAGCCATATTGAACGTCAAAAAAGTATAAATCATTTCTTGCATGACGTTCCTACTCTTTGACAGAGTTTCAGGTTGATCAAAACATTTTATGTGTTTTGTTTTTATTAAATACTTCAATAGGATTTGAAACAAAACATTTTACTACTACTTACTACACGGAGAGGAAAGAGTGCTAACGATTAATATCAGAGATAGGTAATGAATACCCTAAAGGTTAGGTAATTTCGGGACTATAAAAAATACATGCACTCAGTACCATCGAAAATAGTATTAAATACAAATTTTATTTTTAAAAAGTATAGAAATTAAGTAATTACTTTACTTTTAGGTTATGATATGGCTATACAGACATTGTGAAATATCTTAGTTATTAAGTATATGTAAAAAGACCTTCACTCATACTTCTTTTATGTCGAATAATAGACGAATGAAGAATATTTGAAGGTTATGTGTCGAAACAGCATTTTTTCAATAAGATAGTATTCATTACCGAACTTGAGGGGTAATGAATAGCAGTTTTTTTTTCTCTCCGTGTACTAGTACTTACAAAAAGAGACCACGGAGTGCAGAAAGTGGATTTGGCTGAAACTTTGGTAATTGATTTTAAGTACCAGATATGAAATGTTTTACCCTTACTTTTGTTACATGGGCCTTTATTATCGAGAAATGATCAAGTTTATCTAAAACGTCAAATAAACAGGGTATTACATTTTGATTATAAAATTTAGAACAATTCATGCTACCTTACTTTTATTAAAAGAAATAAAGAGTAGACAGAAAACCCTTCAATTTGACCAGCTACAAATTTGAAATATATTGTTTTAGTTAAAAGTCACAGGTAGTTCAAAATAAGCAAAAAGAATGCCTGAGAATTCTTATCATTTCTGAATACGCGGCAGCATGTGTCTGTTGCTTTCGCGGCAATTCGGCGGCATCTTCTCTCTGTCGTTCTCTCTCTCTCTCTCTCTCTCTCTCTCTCTCTCTCTCTCTCGCTCGTTTCTTCTGTGAATAATTACCAAAGTATAAGTAAATATTAATATATTTACAATGGTTCTGGTGGAAAGAAGGGTGAGAGAGATTTTCCTCGAGGCCGACAAACGCCCCATCGCAATCTTGACCATTTCTCGGCAATAAAGGCCCATGGGACATAAGTACGGGTGGTCCATTTCATTTTTAATTACCAGAAATAAATTCTTAAAGTTTCAGACAAATCAATTTCCCGCCCTCCGTGGCCTCCCCTTGTTAGTATCGCGTTTTGTTACAAACTTTGTTAGATTAATCGGATCATAGAATAAGTTCAACTGAATTCAGTAAATTATTTTACCTTTAATAGCAATGAATGTAAAATAGTATGTAGAACTTAATATTGAATAGTAAATTTTAGTCGTTTGTGAATTCCTTGATATTTTTATAACAGCATTTTTAAATGCATATGTAAAGAATGTTAAACATTACTTTATTTTTTTAGAATGAGTAATTTAGAAGATTCTATCTCTGAACTCGATGAATGCCCCATAATTCTTGCAAAAAAACTATCGGACAGTAAACTTCCAACTATCATAGAGATATTACAGCATATTGAATACTTGAGACAAGAAGCACTTTCTTCAACTAAATTTAATTGTCCTCAAAAATCACTAGTAAAAGAGACATCAATTTTTGTAAATTTGATTTGGAAAAGAACAAATATACCTATCATATCAAATGCACGAATTGAATGTTTGATTCATAAATACTACGATAATTTTAAGAGTCTTAAGAAACGTGAAAAATCACATGCAAATTCAAGAAATCTCAAAGATGATATTGCAAAATTTAAACTTACTATAAGTGTGCTTTTTGATTTAGCGCGTTGTAAATGTGATGATTCTTGTATTTGTTCTTGTCCTAAGGAGAATCATGTGCCAGACAATAGACGTAATTTTATAACTGATCAACGATCAAATAGACTGCAATTAATCTCTGATATTGGAATTGATAATTTTTCTAAAGTAGATCTGGAACTTCAGACACCTCAAAAGAGAGGTCGCAAAAAACTTGTTCATGGTGGCAAAAGTACAATAACTGGAATCATTCAGGCTCATGAAAGTACTCTATCCGAAAACAATGAACAAATAGAATCTGAATGTACTGATGTTTGCATAGAAAATAATTTGTCAGCTGCTGTAAGACAAACAAGTTCTCAATCCAGAGTCAAACTTCCGAATGTTGCGCACGTAATTAATAGGCATAGATTATCTGATCGTGCAGCTGCTGAGATAGTATCTGCATCTCTATATGACTTCAGAGAACATTTTCAAATTAATATTCCTGATAATAATCTTGTTATAGATCGAAGTAAGATTAGAAGAGAAAGGAAAAAATGCATAAAGAATGTTGAAAATGATGTATTCGATGACACTAATGTTTGGGGGTTGTATTTCGATGGCAAGAGAGATAAAACATTAGTGAATAATGAAGATAGTAAATCTAAAACTTATCACCGAAGAATTGTAACACAGGAACATATTACTTTAATAAAGGAAGCAGGTTCTCAGTATATTGGTCACGTTTCACCTACTTCCGGTCAAGCAAATGCAATCTGTGAAGTCATTTGCTGTAAATTAAGTAAAATAGATGCTCCTACAGATAAATTATTTGCTTTGGGATGCGATGGAACAGTCGTCAATACAGGATGCAACAACGGTATTATAACTCTGCTCGAAAACCGTCTACAGAAGCCTCTTCATTGGTTCATTTGCTTACTTCATCTTAACGAGCTACCTCTAAGACACGTAATAGAGAAACATTACGGCGTTGCAAAAGGTCCCGAGACGTTCTGTGGAGAATTAAATCAGTCCCTTCGAACATGCGAGAAAATGGCAATAATAAATTTTGAAAAGATTGAAGGAGAAATACCAATAATAAATGAAGATGAATTAAGCTCTGACCAAAAATATTTGTATCAAATTGCTCAAGCAGTAGCGAAAGGTTCGTGTCCAAAAAAATTAGCCAGCCTTAAACCTGGTAACATGTCTCTTTCACGATGGTTAACAACAGCTTCCAGATTTTTAAGATTATGGGTGTCTCAAAAAATGCCAAACGCAAAGTTAAAAACAGTGGTAACATATATTATGAAGGTGTATGTTTCAAGTTGGTTTCACATTAAAAAATACAAATATTGTGTTGACGGTCCAAAACATTTAGTACACATGCTTCAGAAATCACGATACTTGCCACCTCCGTTAAAAACTTTGTTTGAAAACACTATACAAAATAATGCTTATTTTACTCACCCAGAAAACATTTTATTGGCAATGATGGCTGACGTTCGTCAGTCAATTAGAAAAGAAGCTTATGACAGAGTTATAGAAATTCGAAAGAAGAGTTCCGATAGGAACTTTCAGGAATCTGTGAGAAAGTTTGAGAAACCAAAAATCAATGTTAATGCAAGTAGCTATGAGTTTTTGATAAATTGGGATAGTAATATAACAGAACCACCACTAACAAAACAACTGACAGCAGATCAACTATTTATTTATGTACAAAATCACCTACCGACAGATGACATTTTTAAGTTTCCTTGCCACACTCAAGCTGTGGAAAGGGGTGTAAAAGAAGTTTCAGAAATGTCCATGCAGGTGTGTGATGAAGAAATTAGAGATGGGTTCATAAAATCAACTTTAAAACGGAGAAAAATCATGCCAAAATTTGATACCAAAGCTCAGTTTCAAATATAAAATTCAATGTGTTATATTTAATTGTAAAATAGTTATGTTATTGAAAATATTAGTAATAAGATAAACAATTTGTAAATAATATACTAGTCAATTAGTCATGTACATTGTGCAAGTATTTATGAATATAGAATCTTCTATATCAAAGTTTCTTTCTACTTTTTTGAAAAAATACAAAACCGCTAATTATGTTGGAAATGACGCTAATAGTAAATCGTACTGACTAAAATTTATGTATTTATTTAAGGGTCTTCGATCGTTTTTACATCGCTCAACAACTCCTATTTTTTGTATTAAAAAGTATAACAAATAAATATGAATTCGTAATAAAGCGCAAAAGCCTTCAGATTACGTGCTGTAGAAACGCGACGGCTTAACGCTCGTGGTTGCAAGTACAAATACATTCCACAATTTTACAAGAGCAAATAATTAGTGGTACCTTAGTGTACCTGAACCGAGCGCCGGAGTAAGTGTGAGAGAGAGAGAGAGAGAGACGTCGGGAGGGTGGGAGGAAGGTTGACAGGGAGAGAGAGAGCTCTAAACCCATATAACCGTAACCTATATAAATCCTAAACCAATCACCTCATTAACCGTATATGCATAAACCCAAAAATTGTAAACTCTTAAATTCTAAAGCCATGAACCTAGATCAATACATTCATAAACCCTTAATCCATGAACCGCAAAAATTAAAAACCCATAAATCCGAAAACCATAATCGAATAATCCATAAACCCTAAATCGATAATCCCGTAATCTATAAATCCTAAACCCATAGACCGTAAACCCATTCACCCTAAACACATAAACCCTGACCTCGTAAATCCTAAGCCCATAAACCCTAAACACATAAACCCTAAGCCCATAAACCGTTAAAACATGAACCATTTATCCATAAACCATCAACCCTACACACATGAACCCTAAACCCTAAGTTCATAAATACATAAACCCTAAACCCATAAACCTGACTCTAAACCCACAAACCATAAATCTATAAACCCATGATCTCATAAAAACCCTCAACTCACAAACCCATGAACCCATTAAATAAGCACTTCAATCCTAAACCCATAATATTATAAACCCTAAACTCATAAATCCTAAACCCATAATCCTAAGCCCATAAAAAGTTAAAATCTTATTCCACAAAACGTAAACCCATTAACTCTTAAACTCTTACCCCTAAAACTCCAACTCCATAACACCTAAACATTTGAACCCTAGACCAATTAACTCATGAACCAATAAACCATAAACCAATAAACTTTTAACCTATAAACCGCAAAACCAGAAACTCTGAACTCATAATCCGTAATCTCATAAAGTCACAAACCGTAAACCTATAAACGGTAAACCTATTTATTACCCATAAATCCATAAACCCTAAACACAAAAACCCTAAACCGTAAGCCCATAAACTCTGATCCCATAAAGTCTAAACCCATAATTAGGAAACCCTAAAACCGTTAACCCATAAATCCTAAACAAATAAACCTTAAACCCACAAACCGTAAGCCCGGAAACCCATAAAACATAAACCTATGATCCCGTAAAAACTCTAAAAATCACAAACCCATACACCAGTAAATCCTAAACGCATAAACCTAAAGCCCATAAAATTGTATCCTATATAGCATAAATTAACCGTAAACCCACAACCTTATAAACCTATGAACTTATTAATGGGAAACCTATAACTCTGATGAGCCAATAAATCGTTAGACCCATGAACCCTTAAACTCTTATCCCATAAAACGTAAGCCAATGAACCGTTTAACTGTTAACCATTAAATTCCTATCCCATAAAACCTAAACATTCTAACCCCAGACGAGTAAACTAATAGACTCATAAACCGTAAATTAATGAGGCGTAAACCAATAAACCGTAACCCCATAAATAATCCTAAACCCTAAAGCCATTGACCCTGAACCCATTAACTGTAACTTATTTACTGTTTATTATTTATTTATTTAGGTTTATGAGTAGGAATTTTCTTCGAGTATTTGCGAGTTTAGGTATTATTGGTTTAGGGTTTGTGGATTTACAATTTAGTGATTCAACTTTTACAGGTATACGGGTTCATAACAGGTTTATGTATTTAAGATTATTGGATTTCTTGGTTTAGGATTTACGGGGTTTAAGTTTATAGGCATAGAGATTATAGATTTAGGTATAGGGGTTTACGGCTTGTGGATTCAGAATTTATAAATTTTTGGGTGTAGGGTTTATTGGTTAAGGGTTCACGATTTATAGATTTAGGTTTTATGGGCTTATAGATTTATGTTTTTAGGTATATGGTTTATTTTCTGAATCAGGCTTCGTGAGTCTCTTCAAAATTTTATCTGAAACACGCCCAATCAAAATTTTTTTTAGTTTTGTGAACAATTATTATCTTTAGGTGATTTTGAACCTGTGGGTTACAGCCTACAAGATCTTGGATGCTACTCACTGCATAAATTCATCAACCTTGTAGCCCTTTATGACCAAGCTGAGCTCTCAATAAAACAAGAGTTCTTATAGGTAATTTGTTTCAGTAAACCTAAGAAGTGAATCCTCGTAAGGGAGGGATTCTACTAAGAAGCCGAGTTGCGTGGTCTGCTAAAAAGAACATTATGTCTGCTACTGTCCTGCCTTTCTGCAAAAGAGTAAAGCTGAGAGACCAGAGGTGGCGGATCAGTTAAGGCTGTGCTTGAAATTTCTCTGTCCAATCCAAATAACCTCTGCTTGTCCATTGTCCGTAGACTCCAAAAAAGTTTTATGACTGACATAGCATGATGCTAGAATAAGCAATAATAATTTCACTGCTAAAAAGTTGATGATACGAAAAATATTTAATTTTTTTGACCTCCAGACAAGCTTTGAATCACATCTACTATGTCAAGCAAATCGCTTTCAAGCAAGCTTTAAATCACGTCCGCTATATGCTAAGTACATTTGACGTTCATCGTAGAGTGCAGTCAATTTTTCTGGTCGGTATGGCACAATGCTGGAGTGAGTAAAAGCCGATAAACTCCTAAAATGTCCGTAATCAGGACATTTTCGATTTTTCTAACCTCAAAGCAAGCTTTGAATCACGTCCGCTATATGCTAAGCTCATTCTACGTTCATCACAGAGTGCAGTCAATTTTTCTGGTCGGTATGGCACAATTCTGGAATAAGTGAAAGCCAATGAACTCCTAAAAAGTCCGTAATCAGGACATTTTCGATTTTTCTAGCCTCAAAGCAAGCTTTAAATCACGTCCGCTATATGCTAAGCACATTTTACGTTCATCGTAGAGTACAGTCAATTTTTCTGGTCGGTATGGCACAATGCTGGAGTGAGTAAAAGCCGATAAACTCCTAAAATGTCCGTAATCAGGACATTTTCGATTTTTCTAACCTCAAAGCAAGCTTTGAATCACGTCCGCTATATGCTAAGCTCATTCTACGTTCATCACAGAGTGCAGTCAAATTTTCTGATCGGTATGGCACAATGCTGGAATGAGTGAAAGCCGATAAACTCCTAAAAAGTCCGTAATCAGGACATTTTCGATTTTTCTAACCTCAAAGAAAGCTTTTGATCGAACTTGCTATACTCCAGAGACATTCCTTTGTCATCGCAGAGCATTTGTAATTTTAGTACGCTTTGCAGGATGCTGGGTTAGCAGGTAACGATCTTTTCCCGCCCGCTTCAGCTGGATATTACACATAATTAACTTTAACGGCTCGGTGCAACCGTGAAACCTTAACCAATCTTAATGAAATTTTAGGGTGTTCATATTGACACCTCATACTAACTTTCTGGGGGGGTTACGCAATTTTTTCGATTAAGCAAAATTTTCGCTCCACCCTAATAAATATATGTATAAAAGTTATCATCAAATTTTCGATTCAATTTGACTAGTATGGTAGACGCAGGAGCCTCCTTAAACAATTCAAATTGGTATCTACTTCTAAACCTGTTAAACCATCATTGATTCGCCGACGTCGAACCATGGTGAGGAATCGCACCTCAGATCCCTAATCTTAGGGAGAAGGAAGCGCGCCGGCTGGGCAACAGATAAATCGAGTGAGCGGCCCAGCTGCGACTGGAACCGATAGTCCGGGAGATTTAAAAACACGTCGAATGATGGCGCCGAGACTGGACCAGAGACCCCGTCCATCTAGGAGCCTAAAAGCCCCGGCAATTTTGCATCGACGCACGTGCCTGATAGCGATAACCGGAGCGGCGACGACGTACCGGATCGAGAATGTTCACCAGCTAACGGGAATTTAGACGGTGCAAACCCGTCGCAAGATCGCGAATTGCCTCCAAATCCCCTCGACATCGGTGTAAGCTAGCGCCAATAGCAACGAGATAGCCGACGTCGACAATGTCGCCACCACGGCTGCGTTAAAAAATGATAATTTAAAGCTGTATGTGGTTGCGAATGGCTGGCCATACGTGAAAAACCGTCATGGGACACACTGGAAGGCCAAGAATCACCTCCCTTTAACAATCTGCAATCGATCAGTGAACATCCATTCCGATACAGAGAGACGTTAGTATACTTAATCTCAGTCGATAATTGTATAAGAAGTAAAAGGAATAAAATTAACTGGAGTGTACGTGAAAGAGCACGTAGATTCCAGACCAATCTGCGTTGACACAAGAAAAAGCTTACGCACGCTAAAGAATCTTTTGTTATCAAATAGATCCTGAGTTTCGCGATAAATCGCGACCTCGCGATTCTCACTGTAGTCGAATATGCGTATTTCATCGACCAGTTCGATAATACTTTCATGAACAAACGAATAGTCGAAGTTCTATATAAAAATAATCTACCGGTACCCCCGGTATTAGAGAGATATAAAGTAATCAAAGAGTACCACGAAGCAGCAATTGGCGTTCACCGCGGAATAAACAAGACATACAGTAAAATTGCAAACGATATTTACTGGCGCAATATGAGGCCCGACGTAAGACAATTCGTCTCGCGCTGCGTTATGTGACAAAGCAACAAGCTAGTCCGCATAAAAACCCGCCTGTCGCTGTTAAACAGCAACACACCGTCGTTACCTTTCGCAGACATCTTCTTAGACTTTTATGGCCCGTTATATAGCTCTAAACGCATAAAGAAGTACATTTGATTGGTGCAGGATATGTTAACGAAATACATAATCCTGACGCCAATAAAACACGCAAATGCGGAATACGTGGCGCGAGTGCTAACCGAAAAAGTAATATGCGTATTCAGCCTCGCGACGGCGATCGTCACGGACCAAGGTACGCACTTATAAAAACCGACTACTGGAAGAATCGCAAGAGTTTTGGAAACTAAGAAGTTTAAGGCATCCGCGTTTAGGTTCCATCGAGTCGATGCACTATACGCTAACGGAATATCTAAGAAAATATGTGACCGACATCGAGCGATGTGACGAGACGACTGCAATTTTCCAGCACGCATACAACTGCACGGAATACGAAAGCACCGGGTACACCCCGCACGAGCTGCTGTTCGGGACAAACCCTAGGACTCCGTCCAGCTTTCCCAGGGGCGAGGACGACCTGTCATACAACGCGTACATAGAAGACGCGACGGCAAACCTCACTACCCTTCTGACAACAGCAACCATGAACATCGTACAGTCAAAATACTGGTCAAAATACTATTACGACGCTTTTTACGAAAAAATATTACGACCGGAAATTAAACACCAAGCATTTCCGTGAGGGAGAGACGGTATACATGCTAAAAAAACGAAGAAAGGAAAAATTTAGGCGGAATACCTCGGGTTTCTTATTTATCAAGATTTGTTTTTTTTTGCAAAAGTATTGTTTATTAATTATTAATAAACAATAATTTCGGAAAAATTGGATTTTTTTTGGATTTTTGAAATGTATAAGAGGAATAAAATCCAGTTTTGATTTTCTGTTCTTTATTTTAGAAAATTATTTTTCTGCAAAATTATTATTTTTCAAACACTAATAAACAATGATTTCAGAAAAATAATTTGTTTTTGGAGTTTTAGTATTTTCAAAATAATTTACTATATTGAACTGTTCAATTTCGAAAATTGTTTTTGACAGAATTATCGTTTCTTGAATAGTAATAAATAATGAATTCGAAATATTCAAAATCCTCCGAATTTTCATTTTTTGATAAATAGAACTGGCTGAACCAACTTGGAAAAAGTTTCGCGGAAGAAAAATTGTCAATAATTTTTTACATTAACGAAAGTAGAAGAAATTTATGAATAAGTGGATTTATTTTGGAAATTAGAAAATTTTTGAAAAAGTTAAATCTCTTCCTAAATACTATTTTGAACTCAAAAATCCAGTTTTTCTCGAAAGTAAATTAGTAAAGCTGTTCTATTCCAGATCTTCGAAAATAAAAACGAGAAATAGTTCCACATTTTTGTTTATTATTAAACAAATAATTAAAAAAAGTGATATTTTTTTTTGAAAATCTAATATTTCCGAACATTTCAATTTCTTTTAAAAAATCAAACATTTCCGAATATTTAAATTTCTTTTGGAAATTTAATTTTTCTGTTTTTTTGGAATCTTATTTTCTCCGAAATTAAGAAATAAGATTTTGAAAAAGTTGCTAACTAAAATTGAAAACATTTTTAACATTATTATTGGAAATTTCGTCGATTCAACTTTAGAGTTTTTAAATTTCTTTCTCCTTGAAAAAGGCAATAATAACAAAAAATGAAGAGAAGTAAAGACTGAACTTATTTTTCGTTTCTGAACAATTTTCGAATAATTTTACACACACTTCCGATTTTGAAAACGAAATTTGAACTCAGAAGAGTTTAGTGACAAACAAAAATTTTAAGTATTTATTAAATTTTAACGAAGATGTGAAACGATAGGATTTGCGAAAATCGTGCACTCAGCTGCAACAGTAGTAACTTAATTGCGAAATTTTTCTTATGCCACCGTATTGTGATACCCTCGCACACACTTACGAACTCTGGAATCTTCCGACGCGAAAGAATATTGATAACAGCGAACGAATATAGTTATCCATCAGATCACAAGATGTCCAGCAAAACAGAAGCGGCTGTGGAAGAATGGCTGACTGAGTTGAATGGCCAGCAATTCAACGGAACACTAGCACAACTCAATATGTCCACCTACGGCAACTATTTCGCGCAAACATATCACATGCAGAAATGGTTGCTGGGAGACTACACGGCCAACGATTACATTGACGAAACCGGAGAAGAAAACGAGTTATCGACCCAACGATAGCAGCCGATATCAAGGAAGGCACGCGCTCTAGTGAACTAAACACACACAAACTGGCCTCACTGACAGTGGACACAGATGTCTAGATGAATCTCGAGCAGTCCTTACGGGGACCACCATAGATCACCGTAACCAACCGTGTGACAAACGAAAGCACTGAGGAGTCACACATACAGCCAAACAAAGAGGAGATGATTAATTTGGTATCTGCGCAAGGGAACGAATTCCAGATACCAAAAGATGTATCGTTCGTCATGGTAGAATTAATCTCAGAGGTCAGTTCGTTCAAAAGCCAGATGGAGAACCTAAAGTGTGAACGAATACTGTATAGCACAACACAGGAATATGTCAGACGTCCTTTACATGTGAATTTCCAGGACACATTTACGGTATTTCGTAACACACAGCTGGATGAGTCCCACAACCTTACGGGGCCACCTCCCACGACGAACGGCGCCTTGGGGGGGGGGGGGCGGCGCTAGTCGACGTACGACTACAGCTGATGTACATTAACGAAATCGATCAGCTGTGGATAGAAGAAATAACCTGAATGCCGCAAGTCCTAGATTCGCGCCAGAAAGCCTAGAGTAAACATCAAGGCTCGACGGCAACGCCAAAGACGTTGGTCAAATCGCCAAAAACTGGAATGTCAAATTCTCTGGCGAGACAAATCAGTGGTACCTAGACAGCCTTAACAAAACGGCTACGAACCCTCGCCAAAACCCATCTGGAACATCGTGGGAGGCAATCTATAATGAACCGCGACTAACTTGCGAATGAGAATAACAGCATTTAGGAAGACGAGAAAGAGAGCGGGGGGACATGGCCGAGGCCTTCGAAGAATACCATTACGACTGTTGCTCTCACGCCGCGCACGACGATGCTAACACTCTCGCCGCCATCTTGAGGTGTTCTCGTTCGCTAGGAAGCCATTTTTTGTATTCGTGCGTGGGAGAAGACGGAGCGAGTGGAGGAATCTTCTCCACTACCCAAAGCACGAGAGGCAAGAGGTCCCGAGTCTCGAACAGGCAGAAAGAGAGAAAAAACAGGACGCAGAAGAGTAGGAGAGATAACGGCAACAGAGAGAGAGAGAGAGAGAGAGATATATAGAGACGCTTGGTCATCGACATGCCATCTCCGTTCCACGCACCCTATCATTCAGAGGCTAGAGGTTCAGAGGGTTAACAACTAGACCTGGGGTATACGCGTTTACACGAAGGGCCATACTATGGATTGTGTGCTGTGCCCCAGAATATAAGGGTTCCGAATAGCCCGCGATAGAAGAAACCCGCGTTCTCCAAGTTCTCTCTCGTACTGGCGCCGTGCTCGACAACGATCGTGCAGAGCATGCGGGCAACGCTCGACCTGCGTGCCCTAATTTCATAAATTTTTATTCATCGGCTTATTGTTCATATCACCTTCTTAACTTCGTTGTATTTCTCGTTTATTAATATCAGATATTATTTTATTTGTTGTTATTGTTAAAAAGTGTCATTAATTAACCCGGACCCGTCTACTCCCCGCATCGAGTTAAGCCGACGAGTGAAGTTAAATTGCTACTCATATTGCGAGAGAATTAACCTTTGCGTTTTCGCTCTCCTTCCAAGTACATCTAGTGCACCAAGGACACTCCGCACAAAGTAGTAATCCTAGTGCTCCCAAAGGTAAATGCTGCGGTAAGTCGTGCACACGTGTTGCGTGTGGCGTATGCTAGCAGGATACTGACTCGGTTATTAAATAATTATTATGAAGAATTGAGCATCACGTTATATCGGTACATGACTTGTATGACGGTTATGATTTTTACGATTTTTATGGATTTTATAGGGATTATGGGGTTTACGATTTATGTGGGTTTTATGGGGTTCATGAGGTTTATGATGTTTATGGAGTTTAGATTTTTTTAAGGTTTCTTATAGGGTTTATGATGTTTATGAGGTTTACGATTTTTACGACTCTTATGGCTTTTATGGGATTAATGGGTCTTACAAATTTTATGGGTTTTATTGGGTTTACGGGGGTCTATGATTTTTAAATGGATTATGATTGTCATTGGGAATTTGATTTTTATGATGTTTCCAATTTCTGAGGCATTTAGGATTTTGATAGGGTTTATGACTTTTATGGGGTTTATGATATTCCTGGGGTTTACGATTTTTATGGATTTTATGGTTATTTGGGGTTTATGATTTCTATGAGGTATATGGATTTTAAGGGGTTTGTCGTTCTTGTTGTTTTTATGATTTTTATGGGGTTTATGATTTTTATGAGGTTATGATTTATACGGGGTTCATGAATTATATGGGGAATATGATTTTTATGAGGTTTATGATTTTATGGGGTTTATGATTTTTATGGGGTTTTAGATTTTTGTGGGCTTTATGATTTTTAACGGGATCATAATTTTTATAGGTTTTATGATTTTTATAAGGTTAATAATTTATATGGGGTTTATGATTTTTATGGGGTTTACAATTTTTATGGGGTTTATGGTTTTTATGGGTTTTATGATTTTTATGGGTTTTATGATTTTTATGGTTTGTATGATTTCTAAGATGTATATGATTTTATGGGGTTTATGATTTTTAGGGGGTATATGATTTTTATGGGTTTGATAATCTATATGGGTATCATGATTTTTATGGTATGTATTATTTTTATGGGGTATAAGATTTTTATGCCTTTGATAATGTATATGGGATTTATGAGTTATATGGGGTTTATTGTTTTTGGGGGTTAAGTATTTTTATAGGGTTTATGATTTTTATGAGATTTATGAATATTATGGGGTCCACGATTTCTATGATATATTGGGTTTTACGGTGAATAAGGGGTTTATTATTTTTATGGAATCTATAATTACTTAGGGTGTATGATTTTTATGCGATGTACAATTGTTATGAGGTTTGTGATTTTTATCGGTCTTACGACTATTATTGGGTCCACTATTTTTATGAATTTTATGGGTTTTATGATTTTTAGACGATCTATGATTCTTATGTGGTTTAGGAATTTTTGGGGTTTGTGAATATTATGTTGTTAGTGATTTTTATCAGGTTTTTTTATTTTTATTAGTTTTAAGAAGTATTTGGGGTTTATGCTTTGGATGAGGTTTATGATTTTGATAGGGTTATGATTTTTATGATGTTTTTGGTTTATATAAGATTTCGGTTTATATGGGGCTTTCGATTTTTATGCGGTTTATGATTTTATGGGGTTTATGGTTTTTATGGGGATTTAGATTTTTGTGGGCTTTATGATTTTTATCGGGATTATAATTTTTATAGGGTTTATGATTTTTATGTTGTTTCTTGTTTTTGGTATTTATGATTTTTATGAGGTTAATAATTTATATGGGATTTATGATTTTCCTGGGGTTTACGATTTTAATGGATTTTATGGTTATTTGGGATTTATAATTATTATGGGGTATATGCATTTTATGGGATTTATGGACTTTAGGAGTTTATGGTTTTTACCGGATTTATGACTTTTATTTGGTCCAAGATTTTTATAATTTTTATGGGTTTTATGATTTTTATAGGATCTATGATTATTTAGGGTTTATGATTTTTATGCGGTTTAGGATTTTTTGGGGTTTATGATTTTTATGTTGTTTGTGATTTTTATCCGGTTTTTTATTTTTATGGGTTTGTGATTTTTATGGTTTTTGTATGTGGTTTATGGGGTTTATCTTACTTCTGGGTTTTAAGAAGTATATGGGGTTTATGATTTTTTTGCGGTTTAGGATTTTATGGGGTTTATGATTTTTATGGGGTTTATAATGTGTATCGGATTTATGATTCGTATGGAGTTTATATTTTTTTATGTTTATGATTTATGGGATTTAATATTCTTATGGGGTTTACGATTCTTCTGGGATTTATGATTTTTATGGGGTTTGTGATTTTTATAGGGTTTCTGATATTTATGGGTTTAGTGATTTTTGTGTTTTTTTTATGTGGTTTATGGGGTTTGCCGTATTTGTGGGTTTTAATAAGTATATTGGGTTTATGATTTTGATGAGGTTTATGATTTTTATGGGATTTATGAATTTTATGGGGTTTTTGTTTTTTATGGGGCTTACGATTTTAATGGATTTTATGGGTATTTGGGGTTTATGATTTTTATGGAGTATATGGATTTTAAGGTGTTTATGGTTTTTGTTGCTTTTTATAATTTATATGGGGTTTATGATTTTGATGAGGTTTATGATTTTTATGGGGTCTATGATGTTTATGGGGTTTATGATTTTTAAGGGGTTTATAATTTTTATAGTGTTTATGATTTTTATAGTGTTTATGATTTTTATAGCGTTTATGATTCTTATGGGATTTCTCGTTTTTTGGTGTTTATGATTTCTATGGAGTATATGGATTTTAATGGGTTTATGGTTTTTATTGTTCTTTATAATTTATATGAGGTTTATGATTTTTATGGGGTCTATGATGTTTATGGGGTTTATGATTTTTAAGGGGGTTATAATTTTTATTAGGTTTATGATTTTTTCAGTTTCGTCAATCTCTGCCTGTTCCAGCTTCTAGCATCAATTGTCTAGTGCAGCAATTGTGTTGTTTGATATTTTTAGCGTTTCTTCTGTGTATACGCTATTTATATTTTTACGGCTGTACGAGTTCGCTCTATTTTCTACACTTATACTGATATTATTCTACAGCGCTATACGACTGTTGCGTGCAATTATATTAACTCTCTTGCCTCCTAGACTAAATTATCATAAATTCATGCACTCCTTGCACGTTTTGTGCTATCCTGTCATATGCTGCAGACTTTCTTCTTTACTGCTCGTACGTGTATTCTGATTATTATCCCGTGCACTTAACCTGCACTCACGGCCTATACTTTACGCGTTTAGTCATACAGCTAAATGTACACACACACACACGGACACACGCAAGGGCTCGCAGTAATGGCACCCGTCTGTGTCTTTGCTTTTTCGCCTTCGTGTATTCCTGTTCGTACACACGCACAGCTGTCGATCTGTTCGACGCAGAAGTACAGTAACTGCGCAGCATGGGGGATTGCGCCATCGCGATTAAACCTCTGCAAATCGAAGGGTATTTTTGACCGTCTTCACAAGGCTTTATTCGCCTCTTCGATTCGCTTTTCGTACGCGCTATGTATCGGCAGTAACTACGAAAATTAACTAAATTAATTAAGATATTAGATTAATTAATTTACTACGGATTTATTATATGTTAATATATGACCCACGGCCCGGGCCGCTGCCCCAGAAGCACAAACTATATCGTGCGTGACCCCCTCTCGCTCGCGCATATAGAAACCGCGCCCACTCACCTGTTAAATGCGAGTCCAACTTGTTTTCTTGCCGTCGCTTCTTGCAACGGCGCCGTTTCGGCTTTCTCGGCATCGGGATCCTACTACGTAGCTAGAGGGTAAGCGGGACAGACAAGGCGATTGCATTCAAATGACTACGCTAAGAGTTAATATCCATACGTGTATTCAAATCGATAAAACTGTACATAACAACAAGGATACGATGTCTCTGGGTCGCACGCGTGTTGCAAACATACGTAATTTTATGTGCGTTCGCGTGCTGTGCTCTCGAGGATACCGTGCAAGAAGACGCTATGTGGCGCCACTGCTCTACTCTCTGCAGCTTATCAGCTGGACGGATTCATGCAGTAGACCCGCCGTTTGGAGCTAGAAGTTACTTACGGGAGGAGCAGGCTCACTTGAGCGTATTCGATGCTCCTCACAGAAGCTAGCTTTCGATGCGCGCGCTCTTTCTCTTGGACTCGCTCCCGTTGAGCGCGCGGTGTGTATCGTCGAGACGGCGTCGGTCGTGGCGATGATAATGACGGCCAGGTCCACCTGGCTAACCGCTGCTACTCGTCCCTCCTTTCATAGCTGTTGGACACCGGCGCGTCACATCAACGCATACGATGTCACTCTCCCTTTCTCTCTCTCTCTCTCTCTCTCTCACGCACACTCCGACGTTCGCACGCTCGTACGATTCATACTTCGAACCCCGTGGTCGGGCACGAGGCGCACGGTAAACCCTAACCTCGTCGCTCATGTCGTCACGGCCGCGAGGCGTACGCGACAGCGGCCTCGAATAATCTGTCGCTTTCCACCCCAGATACACCCACGGTGGTGCGTTCGTTATCGGGTTTATGATTTTTATGGGATTTATGGTGTTTATGGGATTTACGATTTATATAGGTTTTATGGAGTTTACGATTGTTATGGGTCTTATGAGGTCTATGTTTCTCTAAAATTCGTTGTTTAATAAATAAATAATAGCATTTATACGTTATAAAAAACAAACATTTTTACTATATTTTAATCGTGCATATTGATATTAAAGTCTATATATTATAAAGTAAGGAGTCTTTTTAAACTAAAAATTTTTTTTATCCAAGATCCGTTATTGCGGATAACCTGCAAAGTTACGTCCAATTGTTTATAAAATCGTACATGTGTTTTATAAACAATTGGACGTAACTTTGCAGGTTATATGATGATATATAATTTTTATATGAGTAAGTCCTCCTGAAATTTGTCAAGGAACGAAATGAAACATTTAAGATTGAAATCGGATAACAAACAAAAAAGTCTCCACTGTTTGGTCGAGTCTTTCTTTAGTTGCCAATAACTACTTTTACTATAACGGAATTTCGATAAAAGAATTTTATGCCCATCTGAACGAAAATGGCCACTTTTTGCCCTCAAAAGCGAGACCAAAATTACACTTTTTGCCCGCAAAAAAGTACATTTTTTCCCGCAAATCACTTTTTTCCCTCGTGTGCGGGAAAAAAGTGTCTTCACTAGAAACTAGTCCAAATTCCTTTATTTCATCAAGTTCTACCAATAACCCTGATTTTCGACTGTCTTTTAACAGTCCATTAGTCCCGCTTTCCAAATCAAAAAGTGGCCACAGTTGAGATGAGCATAAAGTACTATATGTATCTCGAGAAAAATGTTGATTTTTCCCTCGGATGATACTGCCGTTGCTTTGCTTCGCTCGCTCGGGCAGTAAACTTACCCGCTGGAAAAATATTCAACTTTTTGTCCTATTTTTAGGTAGATGAGGATACCGTCACTCAGGAATTCGACGGTGGAGAGTACCTCATCGTCTACGTAAGTCGAGTACTGACGCTCGCAGAAAGAAATTACACTACGTCGGAGAGAAAGAGAGAGAGAGAGAGAGAGAGAGAGAGTGCCAAAAACTCCTGTGGGATATCAAGAAACTCCGACCATACTTGGAAGGATATAAGTTTGCGGCTATCATGGACCACACAGCATTGAAATGGCTTAGAAACCTGAAATATCCCAGAGGAAGAATCATGAGATGGGCACAGGAGGTGCAACAGTGGGATTTCGATATCGTGCATCGAAAATGGACCCTACACTATGTGCCAGACGTGCTGTACCGAGAATTCGAGATGGGAAATGATGATGAGGCAGCGTTCGATAAAATTCAGAATAAGTGGTACTTACAGAGGCTAGAAGACTTACAACAATTCCTGAAAAAGTTTAAAAACTGGAAAGTGGATGACAATATGCTGTACCGATTTCGTAACTACCCACTGTTGTATCCAATCAAGCATCGAGACTAGGGTTGGCTTGGGTTGTCGATTGGTAGTTCCGTGGGAAAAACCTTATCGAGTTATGGAGAACGCACATCGAAAGGCTTCATCAGGTCATCTAGGAGTGGAGAAACCCTGCGATCGGTTTGCACGAAAATATTATGAGCCTGGGGTGTGGCACGACGTTCGTGAGTTCGTACAAGAGTGTGATGACTGTGAGCGGTACAAAACGGCTTAGGCAGGGCCACAAAGCCTAATGGGCCAGAGAATCGTCGAGAGGCCATGAGCAGCAATAGCTGCCGATATGATGTAGTTTCACAAAAGTAAGGATCGGTACAAATATATTTTGGTACTACAAGATCTGTTTACTCGGTGGATCGAGATTAAGCCCCTACAGAAAGCTGACGTGATAGCAGTAGCGAAAGCATTCGAGGAGTTGATTTTGTTCAGGTGGGAATAAAGAGTTCGACAACCAACATCTAAACAAAACGCTAGAAGAGTACGGGGTCAAGCAAGTGACAACGCCACCGTATCACCCTTAAGCAAATCCAGTCGAAAGAATTAATCGGACCTTAAATACGATGATAGCCATCTTCGTAGGGAAAGAGCACCGTATCTGAGATCAGCACCTCTATGAGTTCAAGCACGTCGTTAACACTGCCATGCAATCGAGCACAATGATATTTCTGGCTTTCCTAAACTATGAACGCCACCCTATTCCGGTCAAGAGTCTGGGGAGGAAAGTAGAGACTATGGGTCCGAAATTGCAATTAGACCCAGAGGTATGGGTAGATCGAGTCAAGCGATTGGATGTATTCCGAGATCTAGTGCTTAGGCATATAGATCAGACTCGAGAAGAACAGACCTAGTGGTATAATAAGGGAAAACACGATGTGACGTTTAATGTAGGAGATCAAGTAATGAGGAGGGTGCACGTTTTGTCCGATACCATCCATAGATTCTCTGCCAAACTGTCCCCAAAAAGATGGACTGTGTGATGTAATCAAGATTGAATCCCCCACAGTTTATGTACTCGAAACTACGGATAGGAAAAAAAACGCTACGGCGCACATTTCGGAGTTAAAGCGTTACATTCTCCCGAGAAACTGCTACGCATTAACCTAAACATGTCCTTGTGTTGTCTTAACGAGTATGGAATGTTTCTTTTCAGGAGCATCAAGGCAAGGGATGGTTAGGAAAGAAATATAGCGCATTAAAACTAAATTCATGAGTTCTCTTACTAATAAGTAATATCGTTATGTATTATGAGTGGCGGATCTAATTACTGATGTCTTCTTATATTTACAGCGAAATATGCGAGCTTTCGATATCACAGTTTGTGGGTCGGATTTTGTGGGCATGATTCTGGCTCTAGAGTATTTCAATGTTGTCGTTTAAAGTAATTTAAACCGGAAATCCACTCCCGTAGAGTGATCTCCAGTTTAGGAGGGGGGTATTTGTGACACGTAAAATGCCACAATATAAAATTTGTGCTGAAAATAAACATGTTGTAGTCATAGCTAAAAATAAAAACATATGCGCTAATGAAAGAAATAGAGATAGTAGTGCAGGTTAGGTTAGGTGAGGTTGGGTTATGGTAGGGTCAAGTTGTTATGTAAACAAATAAAGGTAGAGAGTGATAGAGAGAGAGAGAGAGGGAGAATGAGAGAGAGAGTACTGGAGCGGAATCACGTACGCACCACTTCACCGATCGTACGCTATTAATTATGAACAATCAATAATTTATTATCAATCGCGTATTTTGAAGCTGACGGAGAGTATACTGTAAGACATCGACAGCAAAGAGCAGTTTATAACCATCCTACTGCTGTTTGATTTCAGTCAGGCCTTCGATTTCATCTCACCGTCCAAGCTGATACGAAACCTCCGTAAAATAATCTTCTCTCGGGGTGTATTGTGTGGCTTAAGCCATACCTTAGATACAGGAGACAAAGAGTTACTATCACGTCAGTTGGGAACTCTGATTTGCTATTCACTAAATTGGGGGTCCCGCAAGGCTCTGTTTTGGAGCCTTCACTTTTATGTCTTTATATCAACCACCTGCAAGAAGTTGTACAGAATAAAGATATCTCACACCTCAGCTTTATGCAGACGACTTGCAGGTATACACGAGGACCTCCAAACACGACCATTCAGAGGCCTCTTTGAAT
Organism: Gastracanthus pulcherrimus; assembly: GCA_949152435.1. Classification (NCBI taxonomy): domain Eukaryota; kingdom Metazoa; phylum Arthropoda; class Insecta; order Hymenoptera; family Pteromalidae; genus Gastracanthus; species Gastracanthus pulcherrimus. Next base: position 106,743,381 of record OX424573.1, read on the forward strand.
ATCAATGTCGGCAAAATGAAAACAATTATTTTCGATTCAGAGTACAATGTACAAAGTGTACAAGAGCTAGGTCTACTGGGTATTGAGGTGCAGAACGGAGCTTACGTTCCCTTCTCCGATACTGTCACTAACATGGGTATTGTTATAGATTCTGCACTAACGTGGCAATCCCAGGTGGATGCGGTAAGCAAGAAGGTGAACCGGGTCCTGTATGGTTTCCGACTATCCCGTTCGTGCTCCATAGAAACGTTCCGAAAACAATTGGGGTACGATTTAACTGTTCTCATTTAGACTACTGTTCTGTGGTATCTCTGGATGTATTGGATGAGCTGCAGGTAAGGTTGCAAAGATTGCAAAAGGCGTGCGTCAGGTACATCTGCGGTGTTCGGACAGATGAGCATATCATCCCTTTCAGACAGCAATTAGGTTGGATCGATATGAAGGAAAGAAGAGAGTACTTCGCGGCGGTGGTACTCTATAAGGCCATTTACATGAAAGGGGTCGCGTGAAAGAACTGACAGTTCCAGCGCCGCGTACGGTCATGGACCTGCTTTTATTCCGGGTGCAAGGATCGCAGTTATGGAATGCGTTGCTATCAAGTGTGGTGCCTCCCGTCAACTGGATGTGAATGATGTATGCTAGTGTGTGAGTGTTACTCAAATATATGTTAAATTATTTGTGCCAGACCCTATAATTACTGTTATTTTATATTTGTTTAATTAATTTAATGTTCAATTATATATTAATAGACTCCTTATTTTATTTTAATAAGTCAATGTGATAGATAGGAGCAGACGTGCGTAATAAAAGTTTTTTGCAAGCATTATGCAATATACATAATATCTTGACAAAGACTGAAAATATGATTATCATATTATCCACTGTGATTCCGCCGCCGCCGCCGTGTCAAGAATGGAGGCCTTAACCCTTTGCTGCTCGGTGGCTACTATAGTGTCCACCGGGATGCACGTGAAATTTTGAGTTTTTTTAGGACTAAATAATGTATTTTCGCCTGTATTTTTAAATCCAATTTAAGTGGGAGTTAAAGAAGCTAAATCAATATTTATTTAATATTTTGTTGTATAAATAAATAAACAAACGAAAATCGTAATTATTATGAAAAAAATGCAGTCGCAGGAAAGTGGTAAATGGGATTGGCCTAAGAATGTATATACTGGGGTTCTTGGGGTCGCTGATTACGAGTCTGAACTCAGATTTAGAAAATTCAAAACGGCGGATCCAAAATGTGGGCCAAAAATTGTAATATCACTGTATTTCGCTAAACATTCATATACAGGGGTTTTCGAGGACGCGGATTCCGAATCTGAACTCAGATTTTGAAAATTCTAAATGGCGGATCCAAGATGACGGCCAAAAAATTAAAGATTATTGGAATTCGCTAAAAATTGAATATAGGTGGTTTTCGGGATCGCTCATTAAAATTGAAATATTACTGGATTTAAAATTATTTATATTTTGTGTGCAGTTTATCAATCAATAATTTTTCAACTTTTAAGATCTTTCAGTCTTTGTAAATGAAGCGTATAAATTTTAGCTTTTTGTAGTATAAAAAAATATTAATAGCAAAAAAAGTTAATAATTCGTCTTTGTTATTGGTTTAGTTTTACTTTCCTTTTGTAGTGAATGAAGGTTCATTTGCTCAATAATTAAATCTAATAGATAATTGGGAAACAAATATAAAAATATATCGAAATGTGTGGTTACCTTGTCCGGAATATTTGGACCGAAAGTTTCAGTAAATGAAAAATCAACTCTGGTTTGTCGACTCTTCGTCAACTTATCAATATCAATAAACTCTCTAGAATCATTCTCATCCGAACACTCCGACTCAGAATGACCTTCACCTTCTACAGTTTCGCAATTATATTCAACATTAGAATCACATAACCCATCAATAGATTCAGAGTCACTAGGAATATCAGCGATTTCATCCATACTTGAAACATTTATTACCAACATATAAAAGAAAAGTGAATGTTAGTTATGAAAACGACTGGTGGAGAATTATGCGATTATCACAAAGAATCAGCGAAAAAAGTTTCTATTTACTATTTCGTTAGCCCGCCACTCAAACGTGATAAAATAAAATAAAAAAATTATATAAAATAAAAAGATGGAGTCAATGACCGCCACATCTACGTGCGTGTCTCTAGAGTCAACTGAGTGCGGTTCATGCTACAAAAAGCTAAAATTAATAATCTTTGAATTTTTGGCCACCATCTTGGTTCCGCCGTTTTGAATTTTCAAAATCTGAGTTCAGATTCGCAATCCACGTACACGAAAACCCCTGTATATGAATTTTTAGCGAAATACAGCGATATTAAAATTTTTGGCCACCATCTTGGATACACCATTTTGTATTTTCAATATATGAGTTCAGATTCGCAATCAGCGACCCCGAAAACCCCTATATACAACTTTATACAGAAATGCAGTAATATTACAATTTTTGGCCGCCATCTTGGATGCGCCATTTTGAATTTTCAAAATCTGAGTTCAGATCCGTAATCAGCGACCCCGAAAATCCCTGTCTACGATTTTTTAGCGAAATACAGTGATATTACAAGTTTTGGTCGCCATCTTGGATCGGCCATTTTTAATTTTCTAAATCTGAGTTCATATTCGAAATCAGCAACCTCGAAAAACCCTGTATAAAAATTTTCATGAAAACCCGTTCAGTAGAAAAATGTGTTCCGCAAAGAGTTAACCAAATCTCTCTTTTTCTACGTTAAATTGGCACATTTAACGAAATATTTCGTTATTTTTACGTTATTGACGAAGAATTTAACGTAATTAACGTTAATTAACGTTACTTTACGTTATCTTATGTTTAAGAATGGGGGCTTTCACGATGTCTCTCTTTTTCTATATTATTTTGGCCTATTAAACACAAGTTTTCGTAATTTTCACGTTATTTATGAACTATTTAACGTAGTTTACGCTAATTAACGTTATTCTACGTGATTTGGCGTATAAACATCAATGCCTTATCTTAACTTCTTTTTTCTACGTTATATTGGCCAATTTTACATCATTTTTCATTAGTTTTACTTTATTTATGAAGTATTTAACGTAGTTCACGTTAATTATCGTTATTCTGTGTTATTTTACGGGTACAAATCGAGGCCTTATCCATATATCCCTTTGTCTACGTTATTCTTACTTATTTTTCTAAATTTTTGGTTATTTTTACGCTGTATATGAACTATTGAACATAGTTTACGGTAGTGAATGTTATTTTACATTATTTCATATATAAGAATTGGGTCTTTGAGAATACATCTCTTTCTCTACGTTTTTTGGCCTATTTTCCGAAATTTTTCGAAATTTGTACGTTATTTATGAACTGTTTAACACATTTCACGTTAATTATTATTATTCTACGTTATTTGATGTATAAGAGTTTGGGCTTTCTGAATATCTTTCATTATCTACGTTATTTTGGGCTATTTAACGAAATTTTTCGGCATTTTCACGATATTTTTTAACTATTGAACGTAGCTCACGTTAATTAACGTTATTCCACGTTATTTTACGTATAACAATGGAGGCTTTCTTAATACCTCTCTTTTTCTATGTTATATTGGCCAACTTTACGTGATTATTCGTTATTTTTATGTTATTTATGAACTATTTAACGTAGTTTACGTTAAGTAACATTATTCTACGTTATTTTGCCGATAAGAATAGGGACCTTCTCAATATCTCTCTTTTTCTACGTTATTTCGGTCTATTTTACTATTTTTTTCATTTTTACGTTATTTATGAACTATATAACGTATTTCACATTAATTAACGTTATTCTACGTTATTTTACGTGTAAGAATAGGGGCCTCCTCAATATCTCCCTTTTTCTGCGTTATTTCGATTGATTTTATGGAACTTTTCGTTATTTTTACGTTATTATGAACTATATAACGTAATTTCCGTTGAGGGGGCGAGTCTGAATTAAACCCAAAAAAAGACCTTTGTAGTGTCTAACCCCACGGGTACTAGGCGGCCGAATGGAATAGGCAGCTGAATTCGACTCTCTCAGAAGAGAGAGCAGAAACCGAACAGCCGCGAGGATTGACGTATGGTCCAGAAAGACGTACGACTTCAGCGATACCTCCCCCAATCGAAGCTGAAGCAACGGAGGGAACGTGTACATTTCGGCAAACGGGCATGTCCCCCACGAAGGGAAAGACAGCTTGAATGAAGTTACGGTAGAAAATGTGTCCTCAGTGGCAACTCAATTCGTCGAAACCTAAGCGACGACGATAGACTCCGACGACCAGTTACAATCGAACAGATCCCATATCGAAGAAGAGACCAACGGGACCAACCTACTCCAGGCAGGCTCGAGCTCCACCAATTGTGACCTAACATGTGACACCAGATCGATGTCAGATCAACCACACCCATCAATTAGAGGTACTTCCCTGTTTCGGAGAAGATAGAACAGGAGATGCATCAGCAAGTGAAGAAGATGTTAGAACAAGGAATAATCGAACCATTTAATAGTGGCTGGTCGAGCCCAATGGTGATGGTAAAGAAGAAGAATGGCACTTACAGGTTCTGCGTCGATTACCGGAAGGTCAACGCGCAGACAAAACCATGTAAGATATCTTGCGGAAATTGAGGAGGGCAAAGTATATATCGACGATCGACATCAGGAGTGCGTATCACCATTGAGTAAATCTTCTTGACCAATTACAGCATTCACGGTGCCGAAAAAAGGGCGTCACGGGGACGACGTCTCAAAGATTGATCGACATCGTGCTCGGTCCAGAGCTAGATCCGTACGTGCTCGCATATCTGGACTACATCATCATAATCTCTGAAACATACGAAGAGCGCAAGCGCCTGTTGAAATTGGTCCTCACGCGGTTGAAAGCCGCGGAATTAATAATTGGACGTACTAGTAAACCGGAATAGGATCAGGCCACATCCGGAAAAGATCGAACCTCTAATGAAGTACCTCGGGCCCAAGAATTTGAAACGGCTAAGACGTTTTCTGGAAATATCTTCGTGGTACAGGAGGTTCATGAAAGTCTATGCAACGTTGGCTGAGCCACTGTCCCGTCTTCTAAAGAAAAACCAGAAGTACAATTGGCTGGAAGACTAACAAAATGTATTTGACAGGTTGAAGGCACTCATCGCCTCAGCTCCTGTCCTCTAGAGCCCTCTGCCGAGTAAACAGTTTGTAGTAAAGATGGATGCTAGCAACACCGGGGTGGGTGCAGTGCTCCTCCAGAAAACAGAATATAGGGAGAAAGTTTTGGAATTCGCCAGCCGGACGTTGAATTCGGCAGAGAGGAATTACAGCGTTCACGAGCGCGAGTGCCTGATAGTGGTACGGGAGATAGAAAAGTTTTGCCCATATATCGAGGAGTACCACTTCCAAGTAGTAACGCATCACTTGAGCCTGGCGTGCCTATGTAATTTGAAAACCCCTACCGTCCGTCTGGCAAGGTGGTCGCTACGCCCGCAAGGTCATAATTACGAAGTGATCAACAAGAAGGGTGTATTGAATTATGTACCAGACGCATTGTCCAGGATGGACGAAGAGGAGGAAACATCGATAGGCTCCTTAAGTTGGACAGCGTACACGAGAGATCAGTGGCACCTGGCCAACCTCAATAAACCGGCAATGAACCCTCGGGAGAACCCAAACTGGAAGATTATAGGGGGAAACCTGCCTAACGAAGAGCTCGAGGACACTATAGGTGATGATGATGCCTGGAAGTTGGTAGTCCTGCTCGAACACCGACACGCTATCATGCGGGAAAGCCATGACAACCCCACTGCTGGACATTTTGGACAAGGAAAAATGTACGCCAGAGTGGCACAACAGTATTTCTGGTCGGACATGTACGCAGACGTTCAGAAATACGTCCGCGGTTGCATGATATGACAGCAGTGCAAGGTAGTTCAGAGACCACCCATCGGGATGGTGTGTATATGATCAGTAGACAGACTGTGGCAAATCGTAGCCGGCGAAATTACCGGACAATTGTCTCGCAGTAGAAGGGGGGGGGGGGGGGGGTATGAATATATCTTGGTATTTCAAGATCTATTCACCAGATGGATCGAGTGTATCCTGATCCGGAAAGCGAGCGCTGGAACAGTTATTAAGGAATTACATGAAAGGATCATGATGCGGTCCGGAGCACCAGAGACGTTCCATTCCTACAACAGCACAGAATATAAAAATAAGGCCGTCGATGAATATCTCATGCAACAAGGCATTTACCGCACTACGACCTGCTCTCCCCCATATTGTCCAAGAGCAAACCTCGTGGAAAGGGATAATAGAACCCTGAAGATAATGATTGCGTCCTACGTAAATCGGAAAACCACAAAACTTCGGACGAAAATCTACCAGAACTTGTGTTCGCAATTAACACAGCCAAACACAGTTACACTGATTTCAGTCCATCGATGTTGAACTACAACGGGCAACCAATGCCCCCTGGTACCGTGAGACGGTAACATCCCTCTGCTCTGCACTAAAGTCTGTGACTCCCCTTTGATTTAGGTTGGCGCAACCGTGTATTGTCCTTTGGGATTGCACTCTGCGCTGAAAACTTCTGTGATGTGGTCAATTGACACTGAGTATTTGGACCAAACCACGTATTAGTATCAGGATCTCGAGGTAAATCCCGTATTTTCACCAATTGTACTGAAGCCACTCTCCCTACTAAAATGTTCTCTTCTTTCATATTTTCTTGTTCGCGTTTTTCGTTCTCTTCTGCTTCTCTCCCTCTCTCTTTCTTCTTCTTCCTGGTCCATCTGCTCGCACCAATTAGGTACTACCTGATGAACAGGTGCAGCCTGAGAAGAAAGAGCTTCCTCCATTAACAAGTTCATATCTTCTTTCTTCTTATTGTCTAGTTTAACTTCCTTCACGATCTCTACTACCATTTCCCCTCCCCTCATTTCAAATAATTTCCCCCCTTTTGCAAGGCTGAGACTCATGTTGGCAATCACAATTTACTTTTCTAGCCAACATCTCCAGAGCCTTACTAATTTCTTCGAACTTGGAAAACCCCTTCTCTTCTTCTAAAATCTTCTGATTTACTCGTACTCGTTCCTCGTGTCTCTCTTTTATTATTTCTATATTCCTTTGGAAAACTCATCCTCTGTCCACTTATTTCCGCAACACTCGTGGGACCTTTATGGACAATAAAGATAAAAAAAATTTTTTAAATTTAGACGGGATGGAGGTAGATCGGGCTCAAGAACCGATCGCCGACATCTCGGAGAAAGCTCTCCAGGGAACTTCGGCAACGGAGGTCACTGGAGATAAACCCCACAAAGAGACGGGCTTGAACCGACATCTGAGTGGGGCCCAAAGGAGCAAACTCCTGAAGCAACAGGCGATGGACGAGGGTCGACCCTTGCCCGTTTTCGGAGCGAACAGGCGGCTGAGGAAGAGGGACAGGGCAACGTCTGCCGCAGGAACCCCGGGGGGCAAGAGGATGGCATCTTCCAGCCTGGAGTCGCCGGAGCAAGCCTCGAGACTGCTTAAGCGACTAAAGGAGAAAGGGAGCTTCGCGGCGGCGGCGTCGAGTCTTCCGAGGGTTACCCTCACTTGTGGGGATTACCTTGGAGGAGAGATGCCGGATGCAACGATAAAGAAAGTCAAGGAGTCGGTCGTTAACCGGGTCCTGATGATAGAAGAGGGGGACTTTGCACCCCGATTCAAGGAAACCTTTCCTAGAAAGGGCACCCTTGTTTTCGTCTGCGAAGACAAGGAAACAGCGTCCTGGCTAGAGAAAGAAGCAGAGAAGCTGGAACTCGGGGACCCGAACCTGAAGGCCAGAGTGGTAAGCGCGGAGGAGCTGAGGATCACCAAGGTGATGACTCGACTCCCCGAGGGGGTTAGAACTGCACCGGACTTCTTGAAGCTGGTCTGGCGACAAAATGGGGGAGTGGACACGTCCAGATGGGCGGTCCTGAAACAGACGCCGGAAGGCTATCTGATTCTGGGCCTAGATGAACCATCGGCCGCTACACTAAAGAGTCGGAGTTACAGACTCACGGTGGGCGTCGGTTCGGTGACTTTCAAGTTACTGAACCACGACAGTACCGCGGAGGAGAAAGTGACGACAGCTCAAGAGAAAGTGCAGCTTCAGGGGGTACAGCAATAATGGCGGCCACCAAGATACACTTCTCTCAGATCAATTTGCACCATAGCAAAAGCGCCTCTGCAGTCTTAGCAAGGAGCATGGCTAAGGTGCATACAAACACAGCCCTAATATCATTAATACAAGAACCTTGGTTATGGAGGGGACGTATTAAGGGGCTAAATACAAGCGGGGAACTGTTCGTGGGAACAAATGATGGAGATGCACGCGCGTGCATCTGCATCAGGGGTATTAACGCTTTTTTGTTACAGGAACTCAGCTCTAGCGATTGCACGACCGTCAGAGTGGACATCAAAGACGAGGAAGGCCGAGGGAGAACAATCGTGATCACTTCAGCATACCTTCCACATGACGAGGAAATACCAACAACAGGTATAAGAAAAGTGATAGAGTACTGCAGGAATCAAAACCTCGAATTGATTATCGGCTGCGACGCCAATGCTCACCATGAAGTATGGGGTAGTACAGATATCAACGAGAGGGGAGAAACTCTGCTAGAATATATTACTAGTACACAAATGGACATACTGAACCAGGGTGATGAGCCGACTTTTGTTACCAGTAACAGACGTGAGGTTCTAGATCTCACCCTGGCCAGTATGAAAATTAGAAACCACATACAAGGGTGGAGAGTAGAGGATGAACCATCTATGTCGGATCATAGGACCATTTCCTTCTGGATGAAGATGCAGAAAATATGGAGTGAGCCCAAGAGAAACCCTAAGGACACGCTTTGGGAGAACTATAAGGAAGAACTAAACGAACGTTTGGTACACCTTAAAGGGACATATGGAACGGAGTATGGACTGGAATGGACATTAGAACAAGTCCAGACAGCCATTATCAGAGCATATGAGAACAACTGCCCGCTAAAGCCGAAGGGACAACTAAACGGTGCTCCATGGTGGAACAAACACCTAGAGGCGCTGAGAAGGAAAGCCCGAAAGGTTTTTAACAGAGCAAAGAAAACAAGGAACCCAGAAGGATGGAAAGTGTATAAAGATACGCTAAATGACTTCAAAAGGGAACTAGACAAAACCAAAAGGGAAAAATGGCAAGATTTCTGTTCAAGTACAGAAGGCTTAACAGAAACGGCTAAACTAGCCAAACTTCTAACCAAGGATAATAGTATTCGGTTACAAAGCCTTAAAGACAGGTCCGGGTACTTCACGGAAACAGAAGAGGAAACCATAGAACTACTTCTGCGAGCAAACTTCCCGGACTTCACCAAAGAAGAGAACGGAGAGGGACGAATACGTGTACCCGGAAACACCAGGTCACGAAGGAATGCGGATTGGGCGTTGGCGGCGCAGATCGTCACACCAGAGAGGGTTAAATGGGCAATCAACACCTTTGAACCATATAAAACACCGGGACCGGACGGCATCTTCCCCAAACTCTTACAGGAAGGGTGCGATGCTGTACTGAGACTGGTTACGGAGATTTTCAGAGGAAATATTGCCATTGGACATATTCCGGGAAGCTGGAAGTGTACACGGGTTTCGTTTATACCGAAACCCGGAAAGAAGAGTTACACATCTGTGAAGGACTTCAGACCTATTAGCCTTACCTCCTTCATGCTGAAAACGCTGGAGAGACTGGTGGACAGGTATATGAGGGAAACAATCCTGGGAAGCTTACCGCTACACCAGGAACAACATGCCTATTCAGTGGGTAAATCCACGGAAACGGCTTTACACTCTGTTGTAGCATATATTGAAAAGGCAAAAAGCGCAAAGGAAACAGTACTTGGCGCTTTTGTGGACATAGAAGGAGCCTTTAACAGCACCACTAGGAAAACCATTGACAGAGCCCTGGCAAAGCATGGCGTACCGGTGACCATCAGAAAATGGATAGCTGGAATGCTGAGCGGCAGGGACATTTACTGTGAATGGAAGGGAAAAACTGTAAAAGGAGGGGTCAACGAGGGATGTCCGCAGGGGGGGTCTTATCACCTCTTTTGTGGTCATTCGTTGCTGACGAACTCCTACGTATACTCGACAGGGAAGGAATCTTCGCGGTCGGATATGCGGACGACTTTGCCATACTTATTAAGGGTAAGTATGAGGAAGTTTTACCAGATCTCTTACAAAGAGCACTGAGTAAGGTTAGACAGTGGTGTCAGACAGTATCTCTGGGGGTAAATCCGGAAAAAACAGAGATCGTAGTCTTCACCACTAAATATAAAAGTAAAATCAATAGAAGAGTTAACTTCTACGGGAAAGAAATACCGTATGCAGAAGGAGTTAAGTATCTAGGGGTACATCTAGATAAGAAACTAACTTGGAAGCAGCATGTTAAACAGCAATGCGGAAAGGTGCGAAATATATTCATGCAGTGTAGGGCGGCTATTGGCACAGGATGGGGGCTAGAACCCCAAAAGGCCTTATGGATATATGAGGCGATACTGAAACCGAAGCTTACCTACGCGGCATTAATATGGTGGAAAGCGACCGGAAATACAACCACAAAGAAAAGCCTGGACCATGTACAACAGGCGGTCATATTGAGGGGAATTTCGGGTTGCGAAGGAGTACCCCCACAGCTGCTGTCAGGATGATACTGGGCATGGATGGCCTTGACTTAAACATTAAGGAGATGGCCGCCAGGTCGGCATACAGACTGATGTGCGGCGGAGGATGGTCGGAGAAAGGAAACGGACACACTACAATCCGGAGAGAAATGCTGAGCGAACCAATATTTAGAAAGCCTTAGGATAGAATTAATAAAACCTTTCAGTTTGGGCAACGTTACAAAACGAAAATACCGAATAGAGAGGAGTGGAACAACCAAAACCAAATCCTTGGACATGGAGACATCTGGTTTACAGATGGATCTAAAACGGACAAAGGTACGGGTTTTGGAATCTGCGGTCCCAAGCGGTGGGAGGACACAGCCTGCAGCCTAGAAAGACACAACACGGTACTACAAGCGGAACTAGCCGCCATAGAAACCTGTGCGAGAAACTTGGTGCAAAAAGGGGTCGGAGGCAAGGACATACAAATTTGCACCGACAGCCAAGCAGCTATCCTAGCGCTGGGAAAACCTTACACCACGTCAGCCTTGGTCAACGAAACAAAAAACACCCTAAATAGACTGACCAGAGCAAACAGGGTCTGCATTACCTGGATTCCTGGACACTCAGGAATAAAAGGGAACGAAAGGGCAGATCGGCTTGCAAGACAAGCAGTAAATGAAAGCGGACGGACAGAAAGGGATGTAGGAATACCATACCAGGAAGGCTGTGGCGCGATCAAGAAAAAATTAGTAAAAGAAGGATGGAGCATATGCAAGAACTCCACAGGATATAGATGGTCCAAAGAACTAATGGGAGAATACATTACCAGGTGGGGAAAGGAGATCATCAGTTCGGATAAACGGAGGGCACGCATTGTACTGGGCCTATTAACTGGACATTGCGACCTGCGGTGTTATCTACACAAAACACAGGGAATAAGTAACCTGTGCAGATGGTGTAATGAAAAAGAAGAGACTCCTAGCCACTTTCTCTGCAAATGTCCCAACTTAGCTGGACATCGACAAAGGTGGCTAGGAAACGGGATTTTGGATCCCGAGACTTTCAAGGAGGCAAACACGGAAAACCTACTAGCTTACTGCAAAGCCGTGGGGTTTGTGGAGCCTCGTTAGGTCCAAGCCGGGGGGATAGGGATACAATGGTGAAAACTAAGTGTCCCTTAGTTTTTACCCTGGTAGCTTTGAATAATAATAAATAATAACCATTTACTTTACTTCTCATTATATTATTCTAACTCCACTACTCTATCTATACATTCTTACATTCATATACAACCGTAGATACATAAGCCTTCTATACCATAGAGCTCTTTATCTCACTCATGTCCACTACCTCTCCTTCTCTATCTATCTCACTCACACGCACCACCTCAACGCACCCGGCAATGTCGACAGGCTTCGCCCCGCTTGCATATACGGCTCGCTTACAGCGCGGCGCACGCAGAGTCTATAGACATGCCGTTCTATACTCCTATGTACTCGCTTGAAGCGCAACGCACGTAGAGTCTATAGTCGAACCGTTCTATATCCCCTCCGTTCACCCGCACGCACACCGAAACTCCTCAGTCGCAGCGTCCGGCGAAGTTACTGTACCCGCTCTCTCTATATCTCTCTCTCTCTCTCTCACTCTTTCCCTTCTCCACACCGCGCTCGACTAACTTCTCACAATCTACCTACATAATGCTCGCTTTCGTCTGCTTTTACACCCACGATTTTTCGACGTTTTCCCACCGGACTTTCCCTCTCCTATTTATAATATTTTGTACACATCCACCGAATTCTTTCCCCACACTCTCTACTAACAGACTAATTTTGCCTACACATAGGATATACTCACTGACACACTTCTAACTTTCAGAACGAATAAAGACGGTCGCTAGTGCAATCTGCCGATCTGCAGAAAAGATCCTAGAATATGAAACCCTCACAATTTATACGCTTTACGACACTTGTATTCGCTAAAATCAATAAGGAAATTTCCCAGAACTGGTGCGGATAATTTACTCTAACGCGCGCACTGGAATATTCCTGAAACAAAACCCAGCCGCGCACGTATACTCGCCTTCTACGGAGAATCTTCTGAACGCGAATAACCCAACGAGTTTTTACGTCGCCGGCACGACACTTTCAGGAGAATTCTTGGAAACGACGCGGAGGTTCTACTCAAACACGTACCCCGAAAATATTCCGCAAATTACCACTGATTTTTTATACTTCGCGATACATTCTCTCGATCCACGAATACTCCGCGACCTCGAGCCGGTCGCTGTCCGCGTCGCGCACGCTTTTTCCATCTCCCTGCTTTCTTTCTCTCCCTCTCTTTCTCTCTTTCTCTTGGAGCAGCTTGGATGGAGGCTCATTTAGTGCCGCTCAAGAAGACCTCTGTGCCATTATCGCCCGATAGGACTGCTGAGCTTCCTCTCCAAGGTGCTGGAGATGATAGTCTATGATCAGATCGCGGAGTTTATTCACAGAAAAAAGATCCTTTACCCACTACAGACAGGTTTCCGACGGTATCACAGCACAGAAACAGAACTAGTAAAGTTAACAGAGGACATTCGGATTGGCATTAACGACAAGAAAAAACTGCTGACGATTCTGTTACTGCTCGACTAAACTTCTCCGTAAGCTGATTGGCATGGGGTTTTTCCAGGGATGTACTTTTGTGGCTAAAATCTTATATAATTGGTCGTAAACAAAAGGTAATCAATAGCAGTGGGGACTCAAATTGGTTGACCACTGATCTGGGAGTGCCACAGGGTTCAATGACCTACAGGACGTATTGACTGGTGGTGATGTTCAACACTCGCTATACGCAGATGACTTGCAGATCTACACTCAAGTGGCCTGGCGGGATCTGCATGAGGGTATCAGACGCATGTCGGTTGTAGCGCGTGCAGTGTCGGAGTGGATCAAAGGGTCCGGACTTCGACTGAATGTGGGCAAAACTAAAGAGATAGTTTTTGGATCAGAGCACAACATCAATTAACTGCAAGCTCTTGATTTTCCCGGCATTGAGTTTCAGCACGGCGTGCACGTCTCCTATTCCGATACTGTCACAAACCGCGGTGTTGTCATGGACCCCAAACTTACCTGGAAAATACAATTAGAAGCGGTAGGAAAGAAAGTAAATCCTACCCTCTGCGTAAGCAGCTTGCTTGTGCGCTGGTAGTCCCACGTCTAGATTGCTGTTCCGTGGTCTATCTTGATGTGTCAGAGGAGCTTGAGACAAAGTTACAAAGACGCAGAAAATTTCGTCACACCTCCGAGTGTCCTAATGTGGGGAAAATACACGCAGTCATCGTGGGGCGGGAGTGGAAAATCCCGGAGGAAAAGGGCAAATGAAAGAAAAAGAATAAATCAGAGCTCAAAAATAGAAAAATAAAATAAAATTGAAAAAGAGAAGAGATCGTGTTTAACGATATCCTTTAATCCACACCTGTCACACTCATTTCCTCGATCATTTTCACGACATCATGTAAGTGGTTGTCAGAAGTTGCTTACTGTGGCTAGCAAGGTCTGGGAGAGGGATGCAACTAGCCGCGGAGCGAGAATAGGCCAATTGTCGCCATCCGACAGCCGCGAGCTGCAACAGGTAGCCAGGAGAGAGTTGGCGGCGAGACGCTGCCGAGGCCGAGGAGAAAGACCATTAGCGCTGTTGCTCTCGTGCCGCACACCACGCTTTCCGTTTGCTCGCTGTCATCTTGAGACTTTCTCCCGCTTCGCGTCTGCACGTGTTCGCGCTCGCCCTACTACCGCAGATACTATATTTTTCGTCATGTGTGAGAGACGTGGAACTGGTGGAGTCGATAGCCCCCCCCCCCCAGTATCATCTGTAGAAGGAGAATCCGCCCCCGAGGCAAGAAGCCGCAAATAGCAAGCGTCAAGGAGGTAACGAATAGGAAAATTACAATAGTATATTGAAGACGAGAAATAGGCTTTGACCGTCCGCGTGAGTTTCTACGGGTCAGAAGCGAGTAAGCACGAGCTAAAGATGAGTGCGTTTTGCGAGCCGATGACGAGTACTGCAAACACGCAGGTACAGAAAAAACCTCTCGCCCATGGTGCACACCGTATTTTTTGTGATACATGTATTGATTTTTGCAATGTTACGTGTCTATCAAGCGGAACCAGATGTGGCCGTTTTTCGACACGGTACAACTGTCATCCTGTTATATTAAAAATTGTAATATGATAGTTTAATTAATTTTAATTTAATAATTAAAAGTTCTTACCGTACGCTGTAACACGTAAGCACGCAGTCACGAAGGCTGTAGTGAGCTCAAAAGTCTTTACCGCCTGCTCGGGCGGACGGTAAAGCACATTTTTGTTGCAGGTCGGTAAACGGCCGCTTCTTGTCCGCTTAACATGCACGAAAAAGCGCGAAAACTGTGCATGTGTTACAAAAAAAGAATTATTGTTCATATGTAATGAAGCTATCGGTCTACACGAGCTAATATTTTCTGTGCCTTTTTTGTCAAATTTGAAATGAGTGCCGAAAATGTTGTGACGAGGCAGAAAACGATATTATTCACTAAAAATGAAAAATCGAGATCGAAGAAATCAACGTATCTCGAGTAAGTGTCGAACTCACAAACTCCCGCTTTCCGGGCAGTTATATTGTAAAATATAAAATTTTTGTAGAAGTAGTTGCTGTCGTTTACACCATTGAATTTCAAAAAAGAGGCCTGACATATGTTCATATTGTTATTACATTGCATCCTAATAAGGGATTGCGTCTGTATTATTGCCTAGAGGAACGACCAGCCATCGCAATTTCAGACTACCTTTAGATTTAAATAGCATAGAAAGTGCCTTTCTAAAGTTAGAATCTGATAAAAAGAATTTAAGAGAAGTTGATCTTATCATTTGGGATGACGCGTCTATGATCTCACAAAAAGCTTTGGAAATAGTTGATCGCACTTTACAAGATGTATGTCGTAATGTTATTCCATTTGGTGGAAAATTAATAGTATAAGGAGGTTATTTCAAACAAATTATTCCAGTAATAAAGCATAGTTAGCAAATTTCTATTATAGAAGAACCAATTAAATTTTTTAATTTATGACCTCTTTTGAAAATCATGAAATTAACAAAAAATATCTGGTCGAAAAATACAGAAATTACTTCATTGCAATTAGAATTAGGAGAAGCAAAAATCAATCAATTTGATAATATTTACCTCATCAATTCAATTGATTGCGTTATTTTAGCTTCCCATAATGAAGATGTTAAAATCATAAATGAAAAAGTTTTAAAATTGTTAAATGGAGTATCAAAGACTTATTACATTTCAGACTATGTAACTCATAAGGGGATTGACCAAACCGATGAAAATATTCATTTAAATTATTCAACAGTAATGTTGAATAATATTTGAGAAGGCCCTCCACCACATACATTAGAATTAAAAGTAAATGCAATAGTGATGCTGATTAGGAATTTAAGTATAACAGATGGTTTATGTAATGATGCGCGATTGAAAATAACTAAATTAATCATTTAATCTTTATAGAGAACAATCTCCAGACGTGTTAGATTTTGACAGAACATAAGTAAATCACAAGGTCAAAGTTTCGAATCTATAGGTATCTTTATCAGAAGACCATTGTTGTGTCATGGTCAATTATAGGTATTTTTATGTAGATGTTAAAATCATAACAATGATTATATTCAGAATATATTAGAGGATACCTCAAAACTTGATAATATTGTTTGGAATGAGATTTTCGATGTTTTAGGGGTCAAGCTGAGTTCAATTCCGTAAAAATCAGTGTCTCGTTCATAGATGGCAAAAATATTTTAGGTAGTAAACTCACCCGCTGGAAAAATATTCGACTTTTTGCCCTTGTTACATAATGTACTGTTTCAAAAATATCTCATGGCTTAAACAGCTACATTTTTTAAAAAAGATTATTTACAATTGTTAGACTTACATGTATCAATAAAAGTAGTATTTTTATAATAATTTCATAGTATTATTATTAATTTGTGTGTCTCTAACAAATGGAAATAATCTTTTTTAAGAAATGTAGCTCCTTAAGTCCGTGTGTACACTTCTGAAGAATATTTTAAAGCCTCGATACTATGAAAAATGCACCGCCTGATACGAAAACACGTAGTTAGTGGTTAAAAATGATTAATTTCAATAATTTAGATTAGTAAATTTTGAAGGGACTACAAAAACTACTTAGAGGGGTCTAATACATATTTAAGATATAAAAACTTTCATCAACAAATTGTGTGAAAATATTCTTGTAGTCTATAATATGGACAATGATTTTTACAGAATTTAACTCAGGCTTGACCAATTGTATAATAAACTTATAAAGATTTTATAATTTAAATAATAAACTGACACAACTACCTTAAATTCAAAATTTTTAATTGGGATTTGAATGAAAAAAAAATAAACACTATTTAAATTTTATAAGATTTTAGGTCCGTCTGAAATATTCGACACGTATTTTTTCTTGTTTGCAATTAGATGATTATTCACTAAGATGCATTAGGTTGAAAAGTCGTGTAACGTCACGATATTATATGAAAAATATGAAATCGTGCAATATCGTGACCTATCAATGACCCGCACGTCCTCTCGACCTATTGTATCTCACTGACTAATCGTTCAATTTCCAAAACGAGGAATAAATGTTGAATGTTTTTCGATATTCTTTCAGATGGAACAAACGGCTTGAAATTTTTTTATTTGACAACACGCCAATTGTTTAAGTATTATAAGATTCTAAATTCATTGTTTACATTACAGAGAACCCTTGCCTGTATACGTATAAAAATTTATTTATTTTATCTACTTATATGACATGATTTAATTAGGCTTAATAAATAAATTAAAATTAACGTGATGATTTGCATACACTTAATAAAAAATAACAAGAATGTATTTTATTTTATTATTCATATAACTATTCATACATTCTAAATTAATTACAATTCACTAAATAACTTTAATAAACATTTTTTTATTAAGTGTATTTGTTGAAGGAGATAAATAGACTTCGTGCGACAAAAAGACTACTTCCCACAATGAGTCTCAACATGATTATGAAAACAGATTTTTTTATGATAAATTTTTCTAACAATACATTTTTATAAATATTAATATATAAAGGTCTTTGGATTCTGATTACTAAAATAAAGATTTAAAATCAATAATATAATTTACAATATAAACACCTCTTTTAATAATCAAGTTAAGACTCGTTATGTCCCGTGGTTTATAGGGCTCCTAGCGATGGGTTTCATGGTTTTAAAAAAAAATGAATATAGCATATAACAGTTTAGTAAGGCCTCTTCCATCTCACCCCAGTAAACGTACGTAGAATAATTGTATATGATGTAGTAAAATTTTAACGGAACCGACACAAAATTTTAACGGAACCTGCAGGAGTTTGTAACTTGCTATATGAAAAAGACGGGAAGCTCTCTTAGGTTTCAGTCATGACTCACTTATCGCCAATATATGCAAGTTATTGCTAAACATGGTAGACTGTACATCCGAGAAGTTAGGTTCGAGTGCCTCTCCTAGGGGTTGTAGGACCTCGTCGTGTGCCCTTCGGGGACGGTGGAGAGGCCAAATTCGGATGTCCTGGGGGCTAAAGCTCTACCCCACGGGTAGCGAAAAGTGGGGGGACGGGCCCCCTCCTGATCCGCCGGACTCTATAAACGGGTAATCGCGTCGGAGGGTGGGGGACTAAGTATCCTGACGGCCGGGCAGCGTGGGCGCGGGTGGGCGGGGGTCGTTAAGTCGATCTCGGTCGATCCGGGTCTGCTACGTCCTAGCCTAGGCAGGGTCGAACCTCGCTTGGGTTATCCCGGTGTACCAGAGCCCTCTAAATTCCTCGGGTGGGGGCGGGGCATCACATTAGCCCCGGCCCGGTGGATTTAGGGAAGCCCAGCGGACTTCGAGTGACAAAGAAACAACCCTCCAACGTAAGCTAGGTGAGGCCTGGTTGGGGTATACTCACCACCGCGCGTACTCTGGCGGAAGACGCGCGGGTTACACACAAGCAAACTGCACAACACGTAGTACACAAACACTCACACACAGCGGAACATCCTGCGCTTGGTGTCCGGTGCAGCGCGGCTGTCGGATGGGTATCCATTCGGGTCCGACAGAGGGTACAGCTTAAAAACTGGGGACGACACTCCCAGGCTGCCGGATAGTACAGGGGCTCGGTGATATCTAGCCCATTGATCTGGCTGCCCCATCAACCGGCGGAAATCTCCCCGGGTGCAGTAGTGCTGGATGGCGACCAGATACGGCCATGCTGTGCTGGGGGGGGGGGGGGGGGCACCTGGATGAGAACACGGGGTGCACCACCGGCTACTGAGCGACAGCCTGACCTCCGACCACAATACACTTTGCATTTCCCTCCGCCACCACCCACCCTAATGAAATGAATGAAAAAAATAATAATGAAGAAAATGTGTCACGGCAGATCGGGCTTCCTAGCCCAAATCAAAAGGTAGCGATGGCGATACCGTTCGGGCGACCGGCCTGTTACTACAGACTGGCAATACCGACGGGATCCCAGGCAAAGTTGAATCGGTAGAAGAGGGGGCTTTGAGTTCTGTAGCACCCTGTGACGAGGTAGGGCATAACGAGATTCGGGCACGCGGCCCTCAGGCTGCCAATACCGGAATCGCTATTCCCGAATCCATCAAGGGTGCACCAGGCTCAAAGCAGGTAAACAGGAAAAATAAAAATAAGAAGAAACAGTCGGGTTCGGATTGGAGTAAACAGTGCTGGGACACCGGCAGAGGCTTGGTGACTACTTCCGAGCCCATGGCTATTGACACTACTCCGAGCAAAAAACCTCACTCGGACAGCTCAACTCCGAGGAGTGATAAGAATGCCGTCATCCCTGCAGAGTATCCAGAGGTACGGCTGGACGAGGCGCAAGCTGGAAGCATAGTGGCGGCCCTGGAAAACGCAATTGACGAGTTGCAGGGAGACGCTGTTCCTCTGTTCAGGGATAACTGGCTGCGGAGAGGCGCGCAAGTTTTCCACTGTAACGGACCGGCAGACAAAGAATGGCTCTGTCAGAATGCGCCAAAGTGGGAACCTTGGCAGGGGGCTCGACTCGAAGTTATCGAGGCGAGTAAACTGCTCAGGTTGCCAAAGGCTACGATTTTTGTCCCCGGAAATCACAACTCCGAGGTCATAATGAAACGCCTGGCAAAACAAAATCCTGACCTTAAAGTGGCAACATGGAAGGTCTTCAGCACCAAGGTAGTTGAGGACACTATTAAGAAAAAGACGGAGACCGCGGTTAACGTTCTCCTAGAGGAGTCAGAGGTCGCAGCTCTGAAGAGACTCGACTTCAGGCCTTTCTGCGAAACGGCTTGAGCACATTGCTCGATGTGGTCAACCAAAGAAAATAAGAAACAGGTGGAACCTCCGGAGGTAAGGGAGGAGATCCTAGAGGTGGACCGGACACTCGGGGAAATGGGGGGACCTTCTGATTCCAATGAATAAGGGGGGCTTAAGGGGCGCGAGGTGTGGGAGAGACACAGATTCGGTCAATCTGACACGATCCATTGTCTCTTTCACGCAGATTAACTTTTGCATCACTGCAAAAACGCATCGGCGATTTTGGTTAAGCGTATGGTGGAGGTGCACACAGGTATAGCACTAATCCAAGAACCTTGGATTAGTAAGAGCAGAATTGCAGGATTAGGGGGCGGCGGGTTGCTTTTCCATGGAAGCGAGGGTCACCCTAGAACCTGCATCTTAGTAAAAGGTATGAAATGTGAGCCCTGGCGGAGGTTCTGCGGGAAGGACCTCACCACGGTTGTAATCAAAGTAAAGTGGAAAAATGGCATCGAAAGGGAGATAGTAGTAGGCGCTGCCTACTTCCCATACGACTCTGAAGCGGGACTACCTCCCGAAAAAGTAAAGGACCTCATTTCAGTGTGCGAACAGGAAAAGAAGAACCTACTTCTAGGCTGTGATGCCAATGCGCACCACATAGTCTGGGGTAGTTCGGATTGTAACAAAAGGGGAGAAACTCTCCTGGAATACTTAGCGGGCACGGAACTAGACCTCCTCAACAGGGGTCGAGAATCGACCTTTAGAAATGCGGCTCGTCAAGTGATTGACAAAAGTCTGGTCTCCAGGAGATTGGACAGGCTGGTCTCAGGCTGGAGAGTCTCAGATGAGGTCTCTATGTCGGATCACAGCCATATTCTCTTCGAAATCAGAGAGATTCAGGAGAAACGAAGTCAATGGAAAAACCCTAGGCGAACGAACTGGGAAGGTTATGTAAGTGATTTGTCAGTAAATTTGACGACTCTCACGGATAAGTATACCTCGACAGAGGTTATCAACAAAAATTGCGAACTCATACAAGGCGCAATTATTGGGGCCTACGAGAATAATTGTCGCCTTCGCGACAAGACTTCACTCAATCAGACGGCCTGGTGGAATCCAGAACTGGAGGCTACGCGAAAGCGACTTAGGAAGTTGTATAACAGATCGAAGAGAACGAAGAGCCATAAAGACCTGATGGTCTTTAGATTCGCTCAAAGAGAATATAAAGAAGAAATAGCGTTGGCAAGGCGAGAAGGTTGGAAGAAGCACTGTGAGCAAATGAACACTTGTTCGGAAACGGCCAAATTGTGTCGTATCCTGGCTCAAGGGAACAGGAACCACTCGGGTTCCATTAGGCTTCCGTCAGGGGAGTGGGCGGCGAGCAGAGACGAAGCTTTGGACTCATTGCTCTGGGCCCACTTCCCAGAATGGAGGCCGGACCAGCCAGACATGACCGATACTGGAGTCTTCGATTCACTAAACGCTCAGCGATCGGTGGCTCATAGGATAATACAGAGCGAAAAAATTAGATGGGCTATAGGGACTTTTGAACCCTATAAAGCAGCAGGGGAGGATGGCATTTTTCCAGTAGTCTTGCAGAAAGGAATGGAGGTGCTCTTAGCACCCCTGGGTGATCTATTTAAGGCATGCATAATCTGGGGTTACATACCTCAGAAATGGAGGATAGCCAAAGTAGTGTTTTTACCAAAT
Organism: Gastracanthus pulcherrimus; assembly: GCA_949152435.1. NCBI lineage: Eukaryota > Metazoa > Arthropoda > Insecta > Hymenoptera > Pteromalidae > Gastracanthus > Gastracanthus pulcherrimus. Next base: position 106,765,116 of record OX424573.1, read on the forward strand.
CCCGGTAAACCCACCCACGAGGTAGCCAAAGACTATAGGCCAATTAGCCTGACGTCTTTTGCTCTTAAAACATTGGAAAGACTGGTAGATCGTGATGTCAGGGATAATGCTCTCGCAGCTCTGCCGCTGCACCCCAGACAGCATGTTTATCAGGCAGGGAAATCGGTGGATTCGGCTCTCAAAGAATACAATACAATACCCAATTCTCATACTGATCATGGCGGACGATGAGATTATCTTAGCAGAACTTATGCAATAGGCTCTTTCGGTCGTTGAAGACTGGTGCAAAAAGATGGGCTTATCCGTAAATCCCTCTAAGACAATATTAGTTAATTTCACAAACAGATATAAGGTTAAACCTCTGAAGGATATCAGTTTGTTTGGAGAGAAGCTCACCATCTCGAGGTCTGCCAAATACCTGGGAGTGACATTCGACAGCAAACTAAAATGGGAGGAGCATATTCAGGAGAAATATAAAAAATTTGTGAGTGCCTACTGGGCGTGTAGGCGGGTTTTCGATATCAATTGGGAACATCCCGCGAACTAGTGTTCAGGTTCGACCCCCACGCGTCAGTTTTCCAAGCAGAAGTAAGAGCAATCATAGAAACGGTGGGTAGCATGATAAGTGAAGCGCTGGAGGGTAGCGAAGCGGTTATCTATTCCGATAGCTCCGCGGCCCTCTCAGCCCTTGGCAAAGCGGAAGAAATCTCGATAGAGGTTTGAAAATGTGTGAAAGCGTTAAACAAGCTAACAGAGAATAACAAAGTGACCTTAGCTTGGGTTCCAGGACATGCTGGAGTCTTAGGCAACGAGAAGGCGGACCGGTTAGCAAAACGAGGGGCGGCTGGGTGCCGAGCCACATATTGCAGGGTGGCAATACCAGAGAGCTCAATTAAGAGAGAGACAGGCCAAAACTTTGATAGGTAGCTCCTCACCGCCAATCTGGAGCGGCGAGTTAATACTCCGCTCCAAAGGCTCAATAAGAGAAGTCGTGGGTTGGTTCTCGGGGCACTGCAGGGTAGATCATCATCTTTTTAACATGGGGCTGTTACGGGTTGATTTGTGCAGATGGTGTGGTCAGGAGGAGGAGACCTCGACCCACCTGCTCTGTTATTGCTCGGCTTGAACTCCCCTTCATTAAACCAGAAGACTTCGGAACAATGAAGCTTTCATTTATCTGCAGGTTTATAGGCATAATTAGCAGTAGAATGGAGGGTGGGACCTAAAACCAAGGGGATAAGCACAATGGGCATGGCCTGAGTGCTGGACCGGCACGTCCCCGAAAGCGGCCGCCAGTCAACCCCGTCTCTCTTACGAATACGAATACGAATAGGTTCGAGTGACTGTGCATTTAAGACGCCAATTTTTAAATTTGTAGCATCCCTAGCTGTCATAATTTACAAATGGTATTTTATGATCAATTTTTTTTCGCATAATGGAACACTTAGCTTTATCGGTAGCCGAATCTGCGACGTTCATTAGATCAGCAGTTCGTTAGCAAGACAGTTTACACATTTGAAGTTATTACTTGCTCTACAATTTTTCGTTAAATTGTATCCAGCACAGTTACCCCCTTCTTACATGCGCTCGCGATATGACCGAAATCTAAACAGTTAAAGCAATGTGGTATCGATACATGGTCATAGACTCGACATGCAATAAACTCAATGTTCATTTCTCTTAAGCTAAGCAAACGTACTTTATAATTAGGAGGCATTTTAACGACGCAAGAGCGAAACTTTTTATTACGCGCCGGATACAAATAAGTTGCCTTAAAGTCGTCAATTTATCAGAAACAGATTTATATGTTAAATCTCATAAGAGCCTGAATTTGTTGATTTGAAACTTTTTTTATATATTTTAGGTATGTAATACATCTATTTATTAAAGTTACAGAGGTTTTAAATTTCTCATTTTGCTCACTTGGCGTGGAATCACCCATATATATATATATATATATATATATATATATATATGGATGATTCTCTGGGAAATCGAGTACAAAGAAAATAATTGTTTCATCAAAAACGTTCCTTTTGGTATGTAAAATGGTCGTAAACTTTTTCAGACTTGTTTAAGCACATATATTTAAAGTTGTTTGAAGTTAACTATGGTTTTATTGCCAAAATTTGCATTATAATATTTTTTTAAACGATATTTCATGTTATTTTTATTTCTTTTATACAAAAAATTGCTTTATGATTTTTGGTGTAATGGTTCAAGTGATCAAACCCACTTTTTTAAGGATTTAAAGTTTTAAAATGAGTTTAGTTAATCGAAGGGGGCATTAAAAGGTTTTGGAACCATTTTTTATGAAAAATTTAGGAATTTTGCTAAAAATTCCTTTGTTGCTATTTTTTTAAGAGATTTAATTTTGTTGAATAAATGGGATTGATATTTGCTAAAAAATGTAAAATATGACTACATGCTCATATTTAGCATGGATCAACTTTTAACCTAAGGGTTTCAAAAAATCTACATAAATTCACATACATTCTGCATACCAAGAGAAACATTTTTACCAAAAAATAAATTTTGTTTTTTTTAAGTTGTTTCGCGGAGAGTTACCCATATGCATATACAATGTACATACGCATTTTGTACACATACGCCTTTATTCGTTTTGATGCCCAGAAAAACATATAGAAACATATTAACTGACATATTTATGCGAGCGTAGCCGCAGAATATAGTTAGTATATAACTATATATATATATATATATATATATATATATATTAGGGTGATTCATAATGTATATATATGGGTAATTCCAGCCAAGTTTTCCAAAAAGCTGCGCGGGGGAGTCAGCCATTGTTATTGCCGATTTTTTCTATGAAACTACATTAGAAAACAAGGTTGTTCATAAATTTTCAGCCCTCTATCTGCCACCTGTGGCCCTGTAGAATTTTTTAAATTTTCAAAAATTGCTAAAAACTGGCTAATTTAAAAAAATTCCCACAACTTTGCATTATGAAAAAAAAAAAATTCTTCGGAAATCTGTCGGTAATTATGTTAAATTTGAGTAAAAAATACTCCCATGACATATATATTTAAATAGCGGAAATGGCTCGAACAGCAGTAGACACCAAAATCAATGGTTTTTTGGTGATTTTCAATCGGTCTCCATTCCATCAGCTTTCAGAAGATTTAGGCTCAACATCTCTCAAAAAGTTCGTTTTAGATAGATATTCAATTCTACATGTCGATTTTTAAAATCCATCGATTAGGACTAAAGTTATAGGTCTTGGAAGGTAGCATATTTTTCAAAAATCGCGAAGTTGGCACCTCTGTAGCACATTTCTACATGTACTAATCTTAACCTAACCAGGCCTAAAAGTTAGCTCAAACATTGTAGAAAACCACCCTAAAATTTCGTTCTGCCCCTAGGCTTTGTTTCGGAGCTGTGACTTTTTTTCTAACGTCAGATTTGGCTGAAATCGAGCATAATTACACGCAATATGCTTCCCTTCCCGACGCACGTGCGTATACCTGCGCTAGCCGCTGCACCGACGACCTGTGCACGGTCCACTTTGTCTCGCACATTGCCAAAAACGAGACAGAAGTCTCGATTACATAGCGAGGAGTCATCTAAGCCGCATTGCACGCAACTCACGTTCGCGCGGCTGCAATGAATAAGACGACACCGTTATATTTTATTATAAACGAACGTCGCGCGGCGGTATAGCGGGGAAGTTAAATATAAAATTATTATTTTACGTAATAACAAATCAATATTTTTTTAATTGACAACGGAGCACGTGTTATGTGTGCTCAATATTTGTTCCTCGTTCCTTTTTCTGTGCTCATATCATTTATATATGTTCCTTGTTACTTTTCTGAGAACAGGCCCTTTATGTTTTCTGCAACATAACTAGACACTACACTATTTATATTTATGTCCTCTACAGGCGCGCGCAACGCTCCGCGATGTATCAAGAAGCCCTCTGAAGCTGCTTCCTATCGCAATCTCCCTTTTACAGATGGATTCTACACTGTTTATATTTTTATATGGAACTATACTGGAGTACATGTTTTGGAACCGATACGTTTAACGAGGAAGAAAAAAAAATTATTTACACTGTTTGTTGCGGCCTGTTTTTTTTTTAATTTGGGATGCAAAAATGAGTGATAGTCAATGTTATATTGGCTCATTAATTGACGATGAATGTCATTTAAAATCATAATCAAAGAAAGCCTGTTTGCATAACCTAAAAGATTTGCCATCAAATGATCTAATACTGCTAGAATATAGAGTTGAAACTTTTACAAAAGAATCACAATGTTTTATCTGTGATCATCATAAGGTTAAATATTTGGATTATTACTCATCGTTACAGCGTAAGTACTGTGAACCTTTTGAGGAGCATGGTGCAAGAACAGGAAATTTGAGAAATATTACTTTAGAAATTGGCAATAATTTCAATCAAGTTGGTGAAGAGGTTGTTTTGATCCCTGGAAAAAAGTGTGTCCTAAATGTTACGACATAGTAACTTCAAAAATCAAATCTTGGAAAGATACACAGCAAGCAACTGCAAATTTGTCTCAGGCAACTATTTCTGACAGCATTCCATTAATCGAATCAAGTTCAGGATCAGTTTTTTATACCGAGAGTCAAGAAAAGGAAAAAAAGCAAAAAAAATTAAAAAGAAAGTTGGAGTTTTTCGACTTGTCACCACCTAAAAGACAAAAGCTTACAAAGGACCGTGTAAAAAAGAATGCTGTAAAATTAGTCAGTACTTTTGTCACCAAGTTACTAATGAGTTGAGCAATGTATATGATATTGAGTTTGATCATGCTACAGATCTCGATACGCTACAACAGGATCGCTTATCATTTCAAGCTGTTATAGAGAATATAAAATCTAGTTACGACAAAGCAAATACTGTCGAAGAAAAAATTCGTTTATTAACACTATTGCCATGTAACTGGATATATAATAAAGTGTTCCAACATTTACGTTGCTCACGTTACTATTATCGAAAAGCTAATGAATTAAGAGAACGTTTCGGTAAGTAATTAAACTAATTAATTAGTAAAAGTACTATTAAAATGTTATTTCTATATCTAATTTTTTTGAGATAAATTTTATTCTACAAGTTAATAAAAATTGGAATGCTTCTTAGTTTTTAACTTTATATTGCATTTCAGGTGTTATGGCAGAAACTCCTCGAAAAATTAAACATATTTTCACCAGAATTTATTGAATCGATAAAAGAGTTCTACAGAGATGATACAAATAGCAGAATTTGTGCTGGTGCGAAAGAATGTATCAGTGTTATTAACGAGCATACACAAAAATGAGAGCTCCGTCAAAAAAGATTAATTCTCTATAACTTAAAAGATCTTTATGGAAAGTATGTAAAGGAGAACACGTCAAACAAAATACCAGGTTTTTCAAGCTTTGCAAGTGTACGCCCGGCTGAATGTCTCTTGGCAGGAAGTCCTGGAACGCACTCTGTATGTGTCTGCTCTCAGCATCAAAATGTTAAGCTAAAATTACAAGCCTTAAACTCTAAAATATCTTATAGAGATATACTTGAACGTATGGTATGTTCAGTAGATAAAAGTAATTGTATGCTGCATTTATGTAACAATTGTCCCGGAAAGCAAGCTGTATACAATTATTTTAAACAAAATAATTTTTTAAAAAACGATAGCCATATAACCTATTATAACTGGAAGCCAATAAATATTGAAAATAAAAAAGATGACCAAAAATCACAAACAGTTAGCAGAGTTACTCTTCAAAGAATAACTGAATTGTTGGATATCTTTATGAAGGACTTAGAAAATGAACTCTGGGAATTGTCCGAGCATCATTTTATAGCTGAAACTCAAAAAGATTATCTTGTTCATCTGAAAAAAAAACTTAGTTTCAGATACATGTATAATAATAATGGATTTTGCAGAGAATTATTCTTTTATTGCTCAGGATTCCATTCAAGCTTTTTATTTTAATAATATTCAAGCTACATTGCATCCATTTACAATGTATTATAAAACTCCGAATGATGATAAACTACAATGTGCAAGTTCTTGTGTAATCAGCGATTACATGAAGCATAATGCTTTTGTTGTTAATGCTTTTCAAGAACCTATATTGAAAACGATTAAGGAAACGTATCAGTGGATACAAAAAGTCATCTATTTTTCTGATGGTGCACCTACTAGTATAAAAATAAGTAAGTAAATATCAAAATGATTCTTCGTAATAGCGTACAAAAAATTTGTTATATCATTAAATCTACTGAAAATATTAATTGGAATGCATTATAAGGTGTACAGATTCAATAAATGTGGGTTTCGAGTAGTTTACAAAGATTACCCTTTAGTCGGTCGTTTGGTTAAAATTTCAACTTTTTTATTAAAAGAGATAAGTAAATAAAAAAAATACTGGCTGATTCTAAATTAAAAAAGAACACAGAAAGGTATCTATGATTTTTTCTGTAAACCTAATAGTTTGTGATTTAAAAATACAAAGAAACTTGATTTTTTTTATCTTGAGCTATTTTTTATTTATTACCCATATATATATATATATATATATATATATATATATATATATATATATATATTCATATTGTGACGGTTTTATTGCTCATGCGATTATTATCGAATTCACTTCTAAAACGTCACAATGCCTCTCCGGGCGAAAGCCACACATTCTTACATGTATGTTTATATATTTTGTAATATAGCAAGCATTGTGGACAGAGAGCAGTTGACGCGAAGCGCACATGTTGTGCGCTCGGTAAGTAGCAGAGATAAATAGAGAGAATGAGAGAGAGACAGAGAGAGATAGAGAGAGTTAGACAGCCGAGCCGCGTCGCGCGAGTTTGGGCTAGGTCAAGGTCGGCCTTAGATACACGCAGGCAGTTCCGCTTCGCTTCTCGTATCAACGGCACATCCCGTGTGAAGACGTCCCACCTAGGCGTATGAACGAGACATACGATGGCGAATACGCGAGCGAGCTTGCGATACGGTCGAGGAAGCGACCAGGGCTAGCAACATCCCAGGGCTGACGTCGAGCGAACAGCTACGAGGCCAGGGCAACCGAAGTAAGTTCAGCTCTCCTTCTCTCTCCTGCGCGTACGAGCGAAAACCTCCTGCTCTCTTGCCCCGCCAGCTTGCACCACGCGACACCGTGAGTGCCGCATTAAATGTATTCATTTTAAGTAAATAAATCGGTGTTACAGTTCGACTGCAAACGTGAGTGGAATTTAGGCCTTGTGCTTGCGGACCGATTGTACGTACAGCGTACATAAAATAAACGTCATACTATTAGAGTATTTACGTGAGGCATTATACATTACGAATAATTGTGTGTATGTCCAAAATAAAGCTGACATTAAGACCTTTAATTTGAGTGGTCGGAGAATCTTTGAGGGTACTCGACTGAAAAGTTATGCTCGATTCAAAATTATGAGAAAATTTAGGTGACCGAATGGGAGAGCGCAAGTTGTCAGCAACTCAGGAGCGCAAGTCGTCGTCGACGATTTTTAAAATAGTACCCTATTTTCAGAGGTTGTATCTTTAGCTATAAGGAACCAATTCGAAGTACCAAAAAAATTATAGGTGTTTTTGAGACGAAGAATTTGAGACGTGGTAGACATACATCCATATCGATTTCGTAAAATGGCAAGCGGTCGAGCAGTTGATGACACAGCTACGCAGGGTACCTCTTAATCCCATGCAGCGGCTCGATTTCCTGACAACCTATTTGCTCCCGAAGTACATATATGGCCTCATTATGAACCCCCCTGCTAAAAGGGTTCTTAAGAAGATTAGTGATTACGTGCGGCGTGAAGTCAAAAAGTTACTTCGTAACAGCGAAAAGGCAAGCACCCACTTTATGCACGTGTCAAGGCGAATGCGGGGCCTAGACCTAACAAATATCGAAAGTATGGTGTTCATCGCGTCGTTGCGAAATGCCACCAATACGAGTCAATCAGAGGACAGTATAACTCAAAATGCGATTAGATCTAGGGGAATCGAAAAACGACTGGAAGTGTACGAAGCATCCATCGGTCACGAATGGCCTGTTACCCTAGCGGATCTGGATAAGATGAAGAAGGAAGTCAAGAAGAACCACAGGGATGCCTGGACAAGGCAGACGGTTCAAGGGCCACGCGCCCTCGTCTTTGGCGACTTTGAGAGCACCGCCTGGCTTATCAGAGATGGCTTCCTTCAACATTCGAGAATTATGGACGCAATCAAATTGCACACCAACACAGTTCCGACTAGGGTAAACATGAAACGATTTGTGGGGGGAAACAGTGATAGGTTCGATCACTTGTGACGTCCATGCAGAGCACCGCCAGAGACACGTGGGACACATCCTAGGCATGTGCACCCACATAAAATCGAAACGGATTCACCGACATAACGAGATTGGTGACCTACTTGCAGAGAGGCTATGTAGGAAACACGCTATATTATATATATATATATATATATATGGGTAGTTCCATGTCAAGTGAGCATGTCAACAAATAAAAATGTCTGAAACTCTATAAAAATGTTCGTATGTGTACCCAGAGTATGTAAAAAAATTGTTAGACCCTAAGGTGTTATATGTCAAGGGCAATTAAAGGTTGGAAAATGCATTTTTTTTAATATTTTGAGATTTTGCCCACATTGTTTGATTTTTAACCCAAAAACTAGGGGCTTTTGAGAAAAAAGTGTAGGAACATTCTTTGGTCAAAATAAGGTAAGAAATATAAAAAGAAAATTATTAGACCCTATTGTGATATTTTGTAATCTCATGCATTCTGATATATTATGATAATAAGATTCTAGACAAATCGCCACAATTTTTTTCTAACAATGAGTTTTAATTATGTTGTTAATACGTAAAACGGTTATAAAATTATAGAGAAACATTTATTTACATTAGAGACAGTATAACATAGGATCGTCAAAACAATGTTACAAACACTTATCTCATCCAATTAGTAACTATATGTATTATTTGTATAAGCATATAAGGTGTCTGAATTTACCTCTTAGCCGATGATGTGTAATAAAAAATGTACAATAGAGGGTTTATATGCCACTTATTCTCCGATAATCGTCGCGCGCACATATAGTGTATAACAAACCGCGAATTCGTTATAGTTGCTTTGCATTATATAATCTAAGGAATATATTTGTACCTTAGTTTCAGCTTTTAATACATCTTTTAAAATTATCAATATTTTCAGTTTCATTATTATATCCGAATTAGGTATATACAGTCTGAAGGCAGAGATAATAATAACTGTGCTGTTGATCTACGTACATTATACACGAGTATTTGTCCTTTATATCACCTAATCCCCTAATAATACTTTTCTATATCTCTAAAATAAATAGTAGCATAATAAAAACTAATAATTTATTATGTTCCATGCATGTATAACCTTTGTATAAGATGAAAGTGCCTTTCGTAGTTTGCACGAAAATTTCTCGTGCCAAGTTCGACGTATCGAGCTTTGTAAAAGCGGCTCGTTCACATCGCGCTTTGCACAAAAATCTCAAGATTTCGGACTTTGTACGTGATATATATATATATATATATATATATATATATATATATATATATATATATATATATATATATATATATTAGTCCAGTCAAATTAGCCGAAAATCGATGAAAAATGCTTGATGTGACCTCACCGGCTGAAAAAATTCATGTTTGTGTAAACGAGTGCTCTGATTCTGAATCTGTTGACAAAACAACCAGATTTTGACACGTTTGCTTTAAAAAAATTGGGGGAACTCCCCAAAAACGGGTTTTCGCTTATATCTTTAAACATGAAAGTTGTAGATCGGGAAAAAACCTATCGGGTTGAGTAAGTCCGCTCAAGGCCAGGTGTCATATTTCACCGATAACGTAGAAATAAGGCGTAAAAAGTGACTTTTTATAACTCCACAACGAATACAGCTAGAAATCTGTTATTATGTGGAAACATGCTCTATGTTATGTAGAGACAGCGTGCAAATTTTGGTAAGAAAATTTTCATTTGTTCGGAAGTTATAGCGAGTTTCCCTAAAAACGGCGTTTCACGGAAAGTGCGATTGTGAGATTTCTATTGGTCGTAGAATAACGTTTTTGACGGTTATAGTTTTGTAAATATTAGTTTTATAACTTGAGAAAGTAAAAATATCGATTTTTCAATTTTAACCCAAAAAAAATGGCGGCAAAAAAATGACAATTTTCAAACCTATTTTTTTAATAGATCATGATGTGTCAGATAATCGAAAATTATATAGCTAAAAAGCTGGAATTTTTACCTAAATTTTGAAATAAAATGAATATTCTACGACGAATAGGAGCCGAGATAAATTTTTTTTTTCGAATAATCACTGCGCACTGACATTTCATTATAAACAGATTTTTCAAATGTCATTCGTTAGATATTTATCTAAAGTTTATAGAAAAAATTATTGCATATTGTTTCACGAGACTAAATCGATTACTTTGATTTTCAAACATAAGGCGCGCGCGAGACGCGCAGCGGCAGTTTCAATCGGCGGAGCGAGTGTGTATGAAAGTTTGCCGCGCCCAGGCGCTCGACATTGAAGTATTATGAGCGTTCAAGAATAGAATGCTAGGATTTACAGGTACATATCTTGTTTCATTTTTCTCTGTAAGGTTTAGTCTTTTCGGTTTATTAGTATGTGGATTTATTAGTTGGTTTCTTGGAAATAATGTGGGAGGAGTAATTGTTAGAACTGATTTCAAGTACAAATTTTGAGTCACCGTGGTAGGCGTATTTCAGGTAAGAAATGGATCACTTATATAAGTATTATAAAATGTAAGTCCCCCTACATTATAAATATTATTAACTTTGTAAATGCGTCATTTTAAATACGTCCAAACAGAACGCTCTACGGAGTCTTTAGAAATTCTAAAGGTGGAGCACTCGGTATTTTTCGGAGCCGTCAGGTAAGAAGGGTCGCTCAGGTATAACATGTGACTCATCAATAGAGGGAAACTCTTACAAAGGAACCGGAGAATTTTTGCAGGTTAAAAGGAGCAGCTGCATGCACCTGTAACTCAGTTGTAGAAAAGAATTCGCAGTGTACACGTCGTTTCATTTCGATTCATTTCAGTCTTTCTGTCTTACACGTGTTAATGTTATAATAATACTTACTATTGAAATTTTGGCAAAAATCAATGTATGTTTGAGTATTTAGTAACAATCTATTTTACTTTGTTTCTAACATTCAAATTTTAATACCGATTGAAAGTGAATTCAAACTTATAATATTCTGTACATAATTCAGCCTATTTTGATAATTTTTTGAAAGCGTCTTCGATGGATCAACAAGTCCAGGGTGAACGCGAGGATGAAGCAGAGGTTGGAAATGTATATCAAGGACAGATGTGTGTTATATGCGATGAACCTATTGCTGACAAAACAAGCAAGTCTCTTGGCCAACAAGCTCTTCTATCTTTTTGCGATGTCAGTCGTCAGCGACGAGATAAGAAATATTTGCTGTTCCAAAATCTTTCATCTATAGTGGTTCATTCAACATGCAGTACCATCTATAGACGTCCTTCTTCAATCCAGGCTGCCCAAAAGAAAGCTACAATGCACTGTGCCAAAAATAGACAGCTTTTCACAGAAGCACGGTGTTTTGATTGGAACAACTGTTTTTTATGCGGTAAAGTCAATTATAAAAATAACTCGAAAAATCCGATAAGTTTAATTAATTCACAAATAACAATAGATAAAATCCTTGAAGTTATCTCAAACAGACCGGGAAATGATTACAATGCTAAAATCAAATTTTTTTTGCAAAGTATCGAAGATATCAGCGAAACTAAACCTCGTTAACATAAAAATTGTCTCTCTAAATTCTATCTGAATTGTGAACCAAATTTGTCTAACAGTCAATTAGATACTTCAGACGTTTATGAGTATATCATAAATTATATTCGAGTGAATAAGGAACAATGCCAAATATCTCTATTCAATGAAACAGAAACTAGAAGAGCATTTCGGGAACAAAGTTTGTTTTTTGAATAGAAAAGATGATCTAATTATTTTTATTCTGAATTCACGAGAGAAAGTTTTGAAGAAACATTGGGAAAGTATTAATAATAAAATTAAAAAAGAAGATCACATGTCGAGTTAGCTGCACACATAATTTTACAAGATATTAAAAGTGATTATTATGCCACACAAAATTATAAAACTCCAGATTCTTTTTGAAAACATTCGTCGATATCATCATTAAAGAAGATAAAGATTTATCACGAGAAACTGCTGTTCAAAAATGACGGTTTAAAAAAAGTACAAGTAAAAGATATTAATGTAACGCAACCTTTGTCACCAGATGTTGAAACTTCATCATCCGAGATTTTGTGGTTTTTCGGGAAACATTCTAATCCAAATGCAACTCAAGGTTGGAATGGGTTTATGGAAGATGTTTACAAAGGAAAATCATACACTATTAGTCGAGTCATTCCTTTACAATTTGTCAAAGAGCTACCGAGTCATATTGATACAATTTTTACTGTTCTCATAAAAGCAGCGTATGAATGTGAAATACAATTGCAAAAACATTGTTTTGTGACTTTTGCTTTACCTTTGTACATAAAAGCAAGAGAAATTTTAGCGTCAATCTATCCAGACAATGATCCACATAATTTAAAACGCGTAATTGTTAGTCTTGGCGTATTCCATACTCTTATGTCATTTCTTGGAGCAATAGGCAATATAATGGTCGGTAGTGGCTTAAAAGAAGCTTTTTCGCAGATTTACGCTGAGAATTCAGCCGAAAAGGCACTTGTCGGACACGCATATTCTAGAGCAATTAGAGGACATTTTCTAGTCCAAGCAACTTTAGCAAGCAAAATTTTCAAGTCCATAGATTTATCAATAGAAAATTCTGAATTTATGAGCAATTTATTAACGAAAGTTGGAAGTGAGGATTATCATCAAATAATTACTGAGCCACTATTTTCTGAAATTAAAGATAAATTCGTTTCTTATTTCAATAATTTGAAAGAAAATGGCCCAACTTCTCAATTATGGTTACAATATTTTAATACGATTACGATTGTCAAAAAATTTATTGAAGCAGAATGGTCCGGTAATTGGAATTTACATTTAGATTCAATGCGAATGATGTTACCATACTTCCATTTAAGTGGTCATTTTCTATATGCGAAATGCGGGCATTTATATATCCAAGATATGCTAGATTTGCCAAAAATAATTGATCCATATGAATATAGTTCATTCAAAAACGGTCTTTTTACAATAAGGCGAACTGATAAATTCTGGTCCGGCATTTGGAGCGATATGACGATCGAGCAGGTTTTAATGAAATCCATGAAATGTCAAGGAGGTTTGACACATGGGCGTGGTTTAACAGAAAGCGTTTTAGCGAAATGGATACTTTCAACAATCGTGCTTGTAGATTTATGTAACGAAATGGAAAGCTTTTGTAACGTTAGTTACTCCACTTCAGACCAACACGTAGATACGCGATCTTCACGAATATCCAGAGATACAAAAGATCTGGAGAAATTAACGTAATTTTTTGATTTATATAATCCATTTCCAAAAACTGATAAGATCATGTCATTGACTACTGGCCTAGTTGGGAATAGCTCGATTAATTGTTATAAAGCATTTGAAGTCGGTGTGGAATTACAGAAAATTATGATTGGAGGATATTTTGGACTGCTTAAATTCCAAAGAAAGAAGAAAGTTCTCTCCTTGAAATCAGTGACTAGTTCTTTGAAAGTTAATGATGAAGTTATCGTTATTGATTCCTTATTGATTTTTCAAAGGATTTCATTAAATATAAACTCGAAGAACGATATGAAAAAATATCTAGAATTTGAACTTGCTCCTTTTCCTTTATCTATATTTGATAACGGACTTCTACGTAAGACTGCAAAATCAACATATTATATTAACTTTCAATCTATCGAAGAATTTCCGACTTTAGAGGGCTTACTACACGTTGTTGATGGCGGATTCCTTTTGCATCGAGTTCTTTGGAATCAAAAAAATGTAATTGACGATATTTTGCAAGAATATGTACAATACGTAACAAATCACTACTCGAAAGATTGTTTCATTGTTTTTGACGGATATCCAAATTCTGATACGGTAACTAGTACAAAAAGTGTAGAGCGATTACGTAGAAAACAGAATCTTCTTGGCCAAGAAATACAATTTGAAAAACATACAACAATAACTTTACAACAAGATAAATTTTTGATTAACGATAGTAATAAATCCAGATTCATTGACATGCTATGAGAAGAACTAAATGCAAAAGGATTTCGAACTAAAATCGCGGAGGAAGATGCAGATACTTTGATTGTACGAACAGCAATTGAGAATATTTCACGTATTCAAAATGTTGTTATAGTCGGCGAAGATATTCATTTATTAGTATTATTGAATCAGCTAGCTCCTAAAGATGCAAATATTTTCTTTTACAAACCTTGTGCAGGGAAAACGCCGGACCAGAAATTTACATGTAAAAGTTTCAAACACGAATCATTGCAAGATATTGTTGCTCTTTTCCATATTTTTACGGGTTGTGATACTACCTTTTCTTTCTATAATAAATGATAACATAGTCTTCTTAAAGCTATCTTATCGAATCCGGATTTGAAGAAACACGCACAAGTATTTTATGATGATAAAGCTACTTCCAAATCAATTGCTGAGAGCGGTAACGAATTGATTCGCGCTATATACCTAGCTAAACATGAAAAAGGAGATTTGAATTACGTTTTTTACATTTTCAAAAATCAACTAACAAAAAAGTGTTTAAATTAGAATCTCTTTCACCGACAAAAGAATCTGGAAAATTACATTCATTCAGAGTTTATTATCAATTACTAGAGTGGCTGGGTAATAAAGATTTAGATGTTACAAAATGGGGTTGAAAAAAAAGCAATGGCATGTTTCTATCTATTTATTCTGAAACACCTCTTATACCCGATGAAATTATTAAAAAAATAAGTTGTAATTTTAAGAAAGGTTGTAAAACTACTACTTGTGGATGCAAAAAGCATGGTTCGTATTGTACATCACTTTGTTCAGGTTGTCATGGCGATAGCTGCGAAAATATTGAACATGTATCTACCGAATCATTAGAATCAATCGAAAATATCGAAGAAAATGAATTAATTGATCAACTGATAGATTTATCTGTAAATAACATAAATTTATTTGAAAATGATGAGTGTGCCTGTGATTTTCAGAGTGAGTGTGAGAATGATTATGAGAGTGAGGGAGAGAGTGACGATTCATCTGAGTGTGATTCCGAGTGTGAAAAAGAATCTGACGAAGCGGTTACACAACGCAAAAGACGAAAATTTTTGTAAATTACTTATTCTGTAAATAAAATTGCGAGAAACAATAAAACCGATTGGAATTGACATCTGCTTACTCATGTACTTTTTCTCCCTTATACATTCATCCCGAAAGAAAATCTTAAAGTTATTGCATATAAACATAAAGATTTATTTATATGCTTTCGATTAAAATAGAGTGTATATCTATGCAAAAATAAAAGAAAGGTTGAATTCCTAATGTCTTTGTACAAAGAAAAACGGCATCAGCGATCATACTTCAATATCGAGCGCCTGGGCGCGGCAAACTTTCATACACACTCGCTCCGCCGATTGAAACTGCCGCTGCGCGTCTCGCGCGCGCCTTATGTTTGAACATCAAAATAATCGATTTAGTCTCGTGAAACATTATGCAATAATTTTTTCTATAAACTTTAGATAAATATCTAACGAATGACATTTGAAAAATCTGTTTATAATGAAATGTCAGTGCGCAGTGATTATTTGAAAAAAAAACTTTATCTCGGCTCCTATTCGACGTAGAATATTCATTTTTTTCAAAATTTAGGTAAAAATTCCAGCTTTTTAGCTATATAATTTTCGATTATCTGACACATCATGATCTATTAACAAAATAGGTTTGAAATTTTTCATTTTTTTGCCGCCATTTTTTTGGGTTAAAATTGAAAAATCGATATTTTTACTTTCTCAAGTTATAAAACTAATATTTACAAAACTATAACCGTCAAAAACGTTATTCTACGACCAATAGAAATCTCACAATCGCACTTTCCGTGAAACGCCTTTTTTAGGGAAACTCGCTATAACTTCCGAACAAATGAAAATTTTCTTACCAAAATTTGCACGCTGTCTCTACATAACATAGAGCATGTTTCCACAAAATTACAGATTTCTAGCTGTATTCGTTGTGGAGTTATAAAAAGTCACTTTTTACGCCTTATTTCTACGTTATCGGTGAAATATGACACCTGGCCTTGAGCGGACTTACTCAACCCGATAGGTTTTTTCCCGATCTACAACTTTCATGTTTAAAGATATAAGCGAAAAACCGTTTTTGGGGAGTTTCCCCAATTTTTTTAAAGCAAACGGGTCAAAATCTGATTGTTTTGTCAACAGATTCAGAATCAGAGCACTCGTTTACATAAACATGAATTTTTTCAGCCGGTGAGGTGGAAAAAAGGGTTTTTCGGCTAATTTGACTGGACTATATGGCAAAATTGTCATATTTAACTTCAAACAGCTTTAAACATATGGGTTTAAGAAAATCTGTAAAAATTTACAAGCATTCTACATACCAAAAGAAACATTTTTACCAAAATAAAAAAATTATTTTTTTTTTGATAAGATAAAATAAGATTTATTTTGTGCAAGTAAAAAATGTTGTAGAATCATATATACATAAAGATTAGCCAATACTTGGTAATCATTTTATTAGTTCAATTATCAGGTCAATATATCACAGGATTACGACATATATTAGAATATTATTATTGTACATTTTTTGTTACATATTTGTTATTACTCATCAGTAAGTACAGTTGAAGCACGGTAGGCTTGGATGAGGTTCAACCCAAAAGTGCCCCCACCTCTGAGATTCTTTCAAACACTATTTCAGTGATGCATAGCGACTAATTTAAGCCCAAAATGAAAATAATCGCCGGAAGGAATCAAAAGA
The DNA here is from genome assembly GCA_949152435.1 of Gastracanthus pulcherrimus. Taxonomy (NCBI): domain Eukaryota; kingdom Metazoa; phylum Arthropoda; class Insecta; order Hymenoptera; family Pteromalidae; genus Gastracanthus; species Gastracanthus pulcherrimus. Next base: position 106,782,133 of record OX424573.1, read on the forward strand.
AAACTCGATTTTACTAATATTTTTGTAGGTTAATCGATCATACTTTGTACAAAACCAATCCATGGCAATATTTTTAGGCCTACAATCTTTGTCTGATTTCTGTGAACAATATCAGCTTAGTCAAAATTCACAAACCATCAATATCGTTTTTAAAACTCGAAAAAATAGCCAAAAATTGAGTGTTTTGCTGGTTTTTGGGACATATCTAAAGAGATCACCTACCAGTAAAGACTGGTACACTTGAATAGTATAATAATAATATTAATTTGAAAGCTTATTCATTTATCTATAAAACGAAACAAAAATTTCTACCCTATCTATCGAAAATTAAAAGATATAGCTATTTGAATATGGCGAAATCGGGATAAGAAATGTTTATGATGCAAAGTTTGAGCTATGATTTTGTAGCTGTGCCTAATAAGGATAATTTGTCAAATTTTCCTTAAAGTAGACTGAATTTCGAGAAAATTAAAAAAAATTGACCCCTTTAGCAACATCGTAGCCACCAATATAAAGATCGCAAGGCGGGACTCGGTACTTGCAGCAGAAGGCACAGTAGCAATATCGCGTAGTAGTCTCTGGGAATACAAAAATAGGATGTAAACGACTTTTCATATTATAACACATAATAATCTTTATTTTGTAAATAATAAATCGGTAAATTTACTTATTTTAATAAAGATATGCTATGCAAAAGTAATGAATTACATATATAAATATAAATATACCGACTTCGTTGAAAAGAATAAATAAAAAGTTTATATATTTTTTTATATGAATTTGAAATAAATATAAGCCTAAAATGAAAATAATATATTATACTTATCTTTTTACTTACTTATATCTACTTAGTATATTTTATAATTGTTTATCCATGTATGCACTATAAACTACTCCAACATTAAGAGACTATTTTTAATCGAAAACAAAAAGATTTACAATTCACTGTTATTTATAAACATGTGAATGTTGTCATGGATATGCAAAACTATTTACGTTTGAAATTGCAAAAATGCCTAAGTACAGAAACCATCAAGAGAATCGGCACTTTATATGTTTTCTTTGCCTGGTGCATTTCAAACTCTCGTAAGACAACAATTTGAATACGATGAAATTGACGCACGTTTACCGCTTGTGTTGTGCTCTAATTGCAAACGTAACCTCTATCTCAATCGAAATGATCCAACGAAAAAAGTTCAGACACCGGATTTTAGCCGATTCTCACCTTTAAAAAAATTGACCAGATTGAGTCTAGATAATGTTTGTGATTGCGATCTGTGCGTCTTAGCTCGAAAAGGCTCATTGAATTCTTCGAATCCTCTCGAAGCTGCGAATACGAGAGAGCCTGGTAAGTTACAACTCCACATTATAATACGCGTGTCAATAGAGAGCAAAATAAACTTACAATATTTTCCATTTATAAAGTTTCGAAAGATACTCCAACGACTGAGGCTCGGTGCTCTAATTGTTTTGCTGTAATTTCGAAGGGAATCTCACATAGCTGTACGCTGCCTACACGCATTGAGAATTTGACAAGCACGATAGAGCAAGCAGGACCTAAAGTTGTAGACCAAGTAATTTCATCTTTATTAAAGACAAAACTAGAAAATGAGAGTAGTAATGCATCAACTCTGTCACTTGTTCAACCACGCGGGGCAACGCTCTTAAAATTGTCGTTGGTACCAAGAATATTGAAAGCTCGTAAAAAAAACAGTATTATCAGCAGATCATTTTTTTAAAATACAAACTAGCACCCATTTATCGCAGAAAAAAACCTTAGAAATAGCTAAGGCGTTACGCGTAGCTTCAAAAAATTTAAAGTTATTGAATCAAATTTGCAAAAAAAATTATCTGTTAAAAGCCACTGCATTGATGAATATTTTGATCTTAAGACATTTAGTTTCACGAGTAATAAAGGGAAAGAAAGTACTGTAGTTTGTAACAGGTGGGACAATTGTTAATAATAATTGTCCGTGGCTAATAAGCCGTCGGCCGAGCTGCTATCGTGCATTAGTTAGCGCAGCACGCAACGCGGGTTGAGCTTCTGCCTTGCTGCCGCTGCTCTGGCCGTCCTGCTGCAAAGTTCACTGAACCCCGGTGGATTCAGCTCCGTGTGGAGTCACCTCGACGCACGGGTTTTCGCGATCTGCAAGGAGCGCGAAAGCGCGGAAAACTAATTGTCGCAACGCGCCAATGTAACGGCTTTTCGCGTTTGCCTAACTCGATCGTGGAGCAGGCGGGTCGTAGGAAAAATTGACTCACGCGAGTTTAACTTTTAATAACAAAATGGACTACATTCGACAATAAATAAATTAACGACAATAGATTAATAAATAGTGATAACGAAATTAACAATAATTGATTAACAATAATAACAACGAGTTTAACAATACGCGCAGACCAAGCGACGATGCGCGCCCAGCTCGTTCGCCGCTGGACGCGTTGCCCTCACGATGGGCCGTACGCGCGCCTGGTGTCACGGCACCTTGGTGTACTCTAGGGCGCGGTGCCCACGGTGAGCAGCCCTGTACACCGCTCGCGGTTTGTATAATATCTATACGCGCGGGCTAGCCTTTAAATCAATCAATCAATCAATCTCTATCTCCTTCTCTGCTTCGCTCCTCTCTCCTCCACTCTCTTCTGGCTACTCGTGGGACGCGCCTCCACACTCGCAGCACAGTGGGGAGATATCTCCGTAAGCACTTCACTCCGATTGCGGCGTCGCGGCAACTGGTCGCTCCGCGTGCGCTAGCTTCTACGCGGGAAAATGTCGGCGAGACTCAAACAGCGTTGACGCGCGCGGATCGAACTCTGAATCGATAGTGACGCGCCCCCAGTCGCGTTCTCTTTGGGTAACTACCCTGCTGCGCTCGCGTCGCCTATAGTGCGAACGCCGGTACATGGCACTCATTTCATTACAACCCCCTCCCAGACGTTGCTTGCCCCCGCAAGCAACTTCTGCCACCCAACCTACGAAATGCTCGATCGATCGGGGATGGGATTGGTCGGGTTAGGTCCAACTAACTTTCTTATTCTCCTTGTATCATATCAACTTTTACTTAAAAAAAATATAAAATACACACATATGTACAAGGGAATCGAGGGACCTTCTGTCATCCGCTCCACGGACTTACTCCGGCCTCCTGGTCTTCTCGGATTCTCCCTCCTTCCGCCACCCCGCAATGATGGCGGCGTGGCGGGTATCCTTGTCGGGGCATTTCCCCGATGCGCGCACCCCTAACCGGCCACATATCGCGCAATACCTCGCCCTGCCTGTCCCGGGCGGGTTCTGCGGTTGCCGTGGGGGCCGCATTCGGGCACCCTCGCCAGAGTCGGTGCCGGCTCGGGCTCCCGCCGCTGGCGCCTGCGGGGTCGCCCGGGTCGGTTCTGGTGTGCTTGACGGGCTCGAGGAAGCGGCATCCCGCCCTGCCTCCTCGGCCAGCCTTGCGCTCTCATGCCTGAGGGCCCGTACCTCGGCATTCGCGAGGGACGCTTCAGCCTCACGCGCTGCGAGCGCGCGCTGAATATCTCGCAGGTGCCTCGCGTTCTTCCCAGCCTTGGCTGCGGCCGCCTCCCTCTGCTCTCGCAGGCGCTTTGACCTGTCGTTGAACCACTGGTCGAGGTGCTCCTTCAGCTACCAATGGCTATCATGCACCTGGGCCAGCTTATTGGAATATTCCCGGGCCTGGTGGTAGCTGCGATGGAAACCATCCCATCGTTCGACCGTCTCTACCACCTTTGCCCGGTAGGCGCGGAGTAAAGCTCGTGCCTCAATAACGGCTGCCTCGGTGGATTGCCATGCCATCTCGACCGGGTCGGACTCACGGTTGGACGGGGGTCGTTGCGGGGTATCACCGGCTGGTGGGGCCGCAGCGGCATGCTGGGCCTCACTTACCTTCCGTTTGTGTCCACTACTGCTTGGCGGCGAAGTGGAGGCCGCAGCGGCATGCTGGGCCTCTAGCTCCGTCTGGGAGGCTACCTCCCGGGTCGGCAGCCTCAATGGAATGGCGAACCTGTCCGGCTTCGACGGGCGTTCTCCCAAGCCGGGGGAAGATGGCACTCCAAGTGACCTGGACCGCTCTTCGTCTTCGTCCTCCTCCAACTCTTCTATTAATACGGAGGCTCTGGTCTCCTCTCGTCGTCGCCGTTCTCCCTCCAGCTCACTCAACCGCTGGTCGAATACGTGTAGTGCGGCCTGCACTACCCCTTCGATCCTTTCCCCGAGCTGTAGGTTGAGTATGGCGGCGGCGATCTTCTCGACGTCCTCCTGTGAAGCCTCCATTTGAAAGATGGGAACAGTTCTGATGTTAGCCCTGGTAGGGCATGTCGCGCTTGCTTCTCGTGCGACGCGGTGAGGTGGGTGCCGACAAGTTCTGATTACGATTCTTACCAGACCCCTTCGGTTGACCTCGCGGGCGTTTAGTCGGTTCGATTTCGCGCGGTGCCTTCTTCGGTTTGATTGCGGCTTTCGCCGTTTTGACGACGTATACTGCTTTACGCGGACGACCGCTCTTTGACTTCGCTCGTTGGTTGCCGTCGTCATCCGCCAGCGTTGCCCCCGCTGGAGCCGCATCTCGCACGCTATCGTCGGTCGGTGTCGCATCGCCAATTACCCCCGCCGGGGTCGCATCGCTCATAACCCCCGTTGGGGTCGTCTCACGTACGCTTTCGGTAGGCGGTGGCGATTGATCCGACGCCTCTGAGTCCCCTACCGGGCGATCCTTCTCTTCTCGTGTCCTTCTTTCTTCTTTCTGCCCAGGTTCCGCTGGATCTTCCCCTGGGACGAAGGGCTTCATATCCTCGGCTTGGACCAGTTTCTCGACTTGCTCGTTCGGACCAAACAATCGAAATGAATTGGCGCCGAGGATACCGATCACGATGTATGGACCTGCATATTTCGGCGCTAGTTTCGCCGTTATGCCTTGGGCCGCCGAGGAGAGTACTCTGTTCTTTCTCCATACTATGTCGCCAAGCAGAAAGGCTTCTTCTCTGCGCCCAGCGTCGTAGTACTTCGCCTGCCTGGCCCGCAGTCACTGAGCGTAACGCTGACAGCTGATGCAATTCGAGTAGCCTTTCCATTCTCGCGTGCCAAGCTCGCAACAACTCTTTCTGCACGGAGTCTTTGGCCTCCTCATCGCGCGTACGCTTTGCGGTCTCAGGCGGCGTCGGTTGTCTCCCATAATTCAGCATGGCCGGGCTATAGCCTGTTGAACTGTGACTGGCTGTGTTCATTGCGAAAATCAGCTCTGGTAAATGTTCGTCCTAGGCTTTGTGATTCTCCTGAACATAAGACGCAATCATCGTTTTCAGGGTTCTATTCTCCCTCTCCACGGGATTCGCTCTCCGGCAGTATGGGGGAGTCGTGGTGCGGTACACTCCCTGCTTCCGAAGGTATTCATCAACGGCTTTGTTCTTAAACTCGGTGCCGTTGTCCGAATGGAAGGTTTCGGGAGTCCCAAACCTCATGACGACTCGCTCGTGTAGTTCCTTAATTACCGTCCGAGCGTTGGCCTTCCGAATGGGTATACACTCCACCCATCGGGTAAATAAATCTTGAAATATCAAGATATACTTGTAGCCGCCTTTCGTACGTGATAGCGGACCAGTGATATCTCCAGCCACTATCTGCCACGGTCTTTCCACGACCCTCCTACCCATCATTCCTATGGGAGGTTTCTACACCACTTTGCACTGCTGGCACACCATGCACTCTTTGACGTAGATCTGCACGTCGGCGTGCATGTTCGGCCAATAATAATATTGGCTTATTCGAGCGAATGTCTTATCTCGCCCGAGGTGACCAGCAATGGGATCATCGTGGTTTTCTCTCAGTATGGCCCGCCTGTGTTCGGCTGGCACGGCCATTTTCCATGCGTCATCGTCTCCTATGAAACTCTCGACGCTTACATCTGGTCGATAGTGGTAGAGGTTCTCTCCCACGATCTTCTAGCGCAGATTTTCATGCGGTCTCTCAGCTGTGTCGTTTACCACTTTGAGGTACCATTGGTCATTGGTGCCTTCTGACCAGCTGAGTGAGCTTAGAGTTATCCCCTCCTCTTCGTACATTCGGGATAGGGCATCAGAGACATAATTGAGTTTTCCTTCTTTATGAACTACCTCGAAACTCTGTCCTTGTAACCGTAACGCCCACCTGCACAACCGGCCTGTGGGGTTTTTCATGTCACATAACCATTTCAAGCTCATGTGGTCGGTAACCACCTTGAAATGGTAGCCCTCAATGTACGGACGGAACTTGTCTATGGCCCAAACTACCGCTAGACATTCTCGTTCCGGAACGCTGTAATTCCGCTCAGCCCAATTTAAGGTTCGGCTGGCGAATTCCAGTACCCTCCCGCCCCCTCCGTTTCCTGTAGGAGCACCGCGTCGATCCCGGTGTCACTCGCATCCGTGTTTACAATGAATTGCTTGTCCGGTAGAGGGCTCTGAAGTACTGGAGCCGAGGCAATCAACGATTTTAATCTCTCAAATAAGTACTGTTGCTCTTCTAGCCATTGATACTTTTGACTCTTCTTCAGTAATCTCGTTAGAGGCTCGGCCACGGTGGCATAATCTTTCATGAACCTCCTGTATCAGGATGATATTCCCAAGAATCGTCTCAGCTGCTTCAGATCCTTGGGAGCAGGGTAGTTCAGGACTACCTCAATTTTTTCTGGGTCGGGCCTGATCCCGTCCCGGTTCACTAAAACTCCCAAGTATCTGACCTCTGGCTTACAGAAAACGCATTTCTCCCTGTTGATCACTAACCCTGCAGCCTTTAACCTCTTTAATACCAGCCTGAGTAGGCGCTTGTGCTCTTCAAACGTCTCCGAGACTATGATGATGTCGTCTAGGTAAGCGAGCACGTATGGTTCGAGCTCGCTACCGATCACCATGTCTATCAATCTCTGGAACGTGGCTCCAGCGTAGGATAAACCATAAGGGAGCCTCACAAACTGAAATAGCCCTTTTCTGGGCACTCTAAAGGCCGTTATGGGTTTGGAAGATTCGCCTAGTGGTATGTGGTGATACGTACTTCTAAGGTCTATCGTCGATATGCACTTGGCCCTGCGTAATTTCCGCAGTATGTCTTGCATATACGGTAGTGGGTACGCATCGGGTTTTGCATGGGCATTCACTTTCCTATAGTCGACGCAGAACCTATACGTCCCGTTCTTCTTCTTCACCATAACCACTGGACTCGACCATCCGCTGTCAGATGGTTCTATTATGCGCTGTTCCAACATTTCCTTTACCTGTTATCGCATCTCCTGCTCGATTTTCTCAGAGACGGGGTAGTATCGTTGTTTGATCGGTCTCGTGGAACTGACGTCGATATTGTGCTCTATGACACACGTCGATCCGCACGTCTCTCTTTGACCTGCCAACATCTCGTCCAGAAGGTCTTCCAGCTCTTTCCGCTCATTTTCCGTGGCATCTGCTACACCAACGGACGAGAGTGCGGCTACTCCCACCTCTAAGCTGGCTACTTCACATAGTAGTTTAGCTTCCGTACCCTTGAAGTACATCGTATCGGTATCTGGGTCGAGCAAGGCCCTGAATTCCTTGACGAAATTCACACCGACGTAACACGCATCGTCCAAGTGAGGTACTATGCCTACTCGTATTTCTTTGGTTATACCCGTCACAGTAAGGGGGAGCATAACATGGCCAACTAGTGGGCGACAAGTACCGTCTGGTAGTTTCACCCGTCCTGTGCACTTCAGGGAGAGTTCTCGCCCTAGTGCGCTGGCCATCTACAGTCCAACCGCCCCCATGACCGTGCTGGATGCGCCAGGATCGTATAAGGCTCTGAGCCTGTAGTCCGTGACTTCAATCGACATCCACCATCGTGTTTTGTTTTCGGGGTTGTACTTCATTCCCCACGATCTCATAAGCTCGTCTTCTTCTACTAAAGAATCGAAGCCGGTGAACGCCTTCGCTTCGGCCTCTCCTTCGGGAGTCGGCTGGCTTGACCGTGGTTGGACGTCCAAGTCCTCTGTCATTGCCAGAGCTTCGACTTCCTGAGCAGCTACGGTGACCGTAGGCTCTTTCGGAGGCTCCTCCAGTGTTATCTCTCCTACTGGACGAGAATCGCCTGGCTTCTTTTGGACGTCCACATTCTCCGTCGTAGTCTAGGCTACGACGGGAAGTGTTTCTGCGGAGACCGGTTTCTCGTTAGGAGTGGCTTTGGTCCTTCCTAGCCGCTCCCTTGCTCGTTTCCCGAGCAATTAGGGCAACGCTTCCGCATGAACCCTATCTCTCCGCAGCTGTAGCATTTCATTGGCTGCGTGGGGTCAAACCTTGGTTCACTCCCTCCTGGCGGGGTGCCAGGAGGTTGCGACCTTTTGACTCCCCATCCCGTTCGAGTTGACGACCCAATCGGTTTTCCCCCTTTGTGAGGCGCTTTGGGGTCCATTCTGGTCCCCCCGCCCTTTTCGCTCCTGGGGATTGCGCCTTTGTCCGACATGTTTAGCCGAAACTGGCTCAGTTTCTCGTCTAACACCTTGGCAAACATTGCCGTGATATCAGATGTCGAAGGTTGTGGTTCTTCCTTCGAGATGGCAGATACTTCCTCTTTCTGTTTCTTTGCCCCTTGAGTGGGTTTATACGTCATCTCGGGTAACAAAGAAGCTTCCGGAGGCGGGGGCAAACGTATACTCTTCTCTCGTTCCAACGTTTGCTCGGCGTCTGAGGCGGCGTCCAGCAGTGTCTCCACGCTAGTAAACTCGCACCTGCGGAACATTTTCTGTATGTCCGACCGCATGTTTCGGTGTAGCAAGTCTAATTCCTGACTATACTCAAGCCTCGGCGATAATTTGTTCATTATGCCGATGAGGCACGTGAGGTAGTCTCGGACCAGTTCATCTGTTCCTTGTGTCCTTAGGTTGGCTTCGTTCCATAGCCTCTGTTGGTATTGACGACTTGTACCATACCATCGCCTGGCTGAAGTGGAAAGTCATTCCAAGTCCGCCACTTCGTTCGGTTATTCTTATACCATGTCGCTGCGTTGTCTGTGAAGTGTTGAGACAGCGCTGCCAGAAGCTCATCACCCGTTAGATTGCTCAATGCGTTGCAATCCTCGATCCGCGCCAGGAATGCGTCTATACTCTGGTTCTTGCTACCAGAGAACCTGACGTTCCATTTTCGTACTACTTGACCTACATCTTTATTCGAACCGAACCTAGATGTTCCGTCCAAACTTCCTGGTGCGAATCTTGGGCTTGAGGTGTTTCCAGGATTGCCACTCCTACGCACATCTGGTCGATCTCTTGGCCGCTGATGGTCATCGCTTATAGTCGTTCTTCGACTATCTGCCCCCTCCCAGGCGCTGCGTACCGTAGTAGGTGACGCCGTTGTAGCACGAGAATCGCCCAGATGCGTCTCACCGTGTATTATGAACGTGTCTTGGAAATTCACATGTCCCGGGCGTCTGGTTTCCTCGTTCCTTGTACTTGACAGAATCTGCTCTCGCTTCAGGGTGTCTACTTGCCGTTGAAGCAACTTGACCTGTGTGAGCAGTGATGCCAATGCGAACGATATATCCTGTGGTATTTGGAATTCGGTTCCTTGTGGTGACACTAGCGTAATCATCTGCTCAATTGGCTGTGTGGCCGACTCCATCGCTTGTTCATCGTCTGTTGTCTCGTTGGTTGTTGGTGTTGTTTCGTTGACCTCTGGAGGCCCACGAAGCGACAGTTCAAGGTTTCCGAGCACGGTCGTCTCTGTGATCAGATTTGCCAGACTGTGCTCGTTTGCCTGGCCTGTCTGCGTGCCGTCTTGAATATCGGCCGCTATTGTTTCGTCGATGAACTGGCGCCTGCGTCGAGCTCTAACATTGATGGTGTCGCCCTCTTCATCGTCTTGTTCCACGAAATCGTTGGCTGTGTAGTTGCCGAGCAACCATTTCTGCAGGCGATATGCCTGTGCGAAGTAGTTGCCCTGTGTGGACATCTTCAACTGAGAGAGTGTTTCGTATAGTTGCTGACCACTCAGTTCCGTCATCCACGTCTCTACAGCTGTCTCTGTTGTGATGGACATTATGATCTTCTATGGGTTGCTGACTTCGCTCGCAATTACCTATATGTTTCTCGCCACGCGATATTTTTGATTTCGCTTTTATTCGCAAGTGTGTGCGAGTATACTATACACTTAAGGTCCGAGAAAAATTTCGCAATTAAATCTTTCGCGGTTGAGTAGAGTGTCAGACTGATCTTTGTTACGCTTTTCTCGGTGCGTTCTGTTTCGCAAGATCGTCTTTGTACTATTTTCTTAACTAATCACGGGTTTCTTTTTTCTATTTCGATCTATGCAAGTATTCGGATTCGAATCTCGCTTCAAACCGGTGATTTTAATTGATTTTCTCAATTTTCTCAATTGAAAAGTCCTTTCAACATGGCGGCGGGAGGGAAAGATCCTCCTGATAAGAACAGTAAAAAGTTTCTGAAATGTCACTCTCAGAATGAAGTAACAACAGTTATTTGTATTATATGAGATAATGCGTACCACCAAAGTTGTGCAAAACAAAAAAGTCTAATTTTTATTAGTGAAAGGATAATAATATGCCAAGAACACAAAAACATAACCTCAAAAGTTGATGAAGAGGTTTTGAGTGAATCAATAAAGGCAATGATTGCACAAATAAAATCGAGGCAATCAGAAGAAATAAGGAAGGAAATACTTAAGGAATTAGAGTGTAAATCACAAGACCTACTGAACTCAACAGTGAGAGATAGTACAGCTGATCTTGAAATCATGCAAAAAGAAAATGAACTATTAAAACAACTTAACAGAGAACTTGTTGAAAAAAATGATCTACTGAAAGAAATTATAGGAAAACAAAAAAGTTACCAAAGAAGCAATAAATCTTTTTCTGAAATAACAAGTGCTGTGAAACCTCTACAAAAACGAGTTCCAAAACTTATAGTTAAAACCTTAAATAATGCAAGACAAACAGATGTCAAAAAAAATATAGTAAAATGTTTAATAGATGAGAAAAGCATTCAAACAAAAGAAATATACAGCAAAAATAAAGATGAGATTGTTATTAAATGTATGAATAATGACTGTGTTGAAAATGCTGAAAGTTTCTTAAAGAACAGCCTAGATGGAGATTGTGAAGTGAAAATAGAACAATTAATAATCCAAAAATTAAAATAATTGGAATTGATAACAATATGAATATGGATGACAATGAAATTGAAGAAGATATAAACATAAGGAATTTCGCAAATTTTAATACTAAAGCTGAGGTGTTACACTTGTATACAAACAAGACGACAAAACTCAGTAGCGTTTTAGTGGAAGTGACATCTGAAATTTATCAAAACATCAGAGATAACAAGAACAGAATCTTTATTGGATGTCAAAGCACAAGAAAAAATACAAAGACTTAAGTTTTAAATAATTAAATATAGATTTTGAATTTCTTGATAAAATACAAAAAGACTCTATTCAAAAGGAAAAAACATGTGACAGTATCAATTGTCTAAATAAAATCATTAACAATAAAAATGATATTATAATGCATGTAAATATAAGAAGTATGTCTGCAAATTTTGATAAGTTAAAAATTCTATTACAAAGTAGACCATGTATTGTTATATGCACTGAAATTTTTGTACAAGTAAATTATAAAATACATGATTTAGAGGGATATAATAGTTATTATAATGAAAGTAACTTAAATCAGAATTATGGTGTCATGGTTTTTGTTGATGAAAATATTGTACACAAAACTAAAATTATTAAGTATGGAAAGATTAAAATAATAAATACTCATATCACATTAAATGATAACAGTAGTATGGAATTTTCCGCTGTATACAGATCTCATCACATACCTAAGGCAGAATTCATTCTAGATTTAAACAAGTACTTATAGGTTATTTTAATATTGATTTACTAGAATCTGATAATATTAGTCAAGAATTCCTCTGTAACTTCTTACAAAATGGATATTTTCCTGGTTTCGTGGGAATTACAAGGCCACCTATAGGAAACTGTAAAGGATCTTGTATTGATAATATCTTCATTAAAACTAATAGCCTAAGTACAGTTACATATAAATTAAAACATTCTTTAACAGACCATTACCCTATTTTTATTGCTATAAACAAGATGAAGACTAAAAGTAAAGCACCCACTAAAATAATAGACTATAAAAAATTAAGAAACGTTGCCAAGACAATAAATTGGAATGGAACTATGTCAATACATGATCCTAATATTGCTACTGATACACTGTTAAGCGAAATAAAAAAATGCATTGAATTAGCAAAAATAAAATTGAGGAAAGATAATAAGAAACAAAGGAAGAACTGGATTACAGATGCTATAATAAAATCGTGTGATACTAAAGCATTTTTGTATAATTTATGGCAGATGGATCGTGAGAATGATCAACTTAAAGTACAGTACAAAAGATATGCCAAAATATTAGATAAGGTAATCACAGATGCAAAAGTCAAATACGATAAAAGTCTGATCCAAAATAATACAAATAATCCCAAAAAACTGTGAGAAATTATAAACACAAAAATAGGGGAAAAAATTAAATCTAATGATACTATTAATTATATTAAAGTTGATAGTGAGAAAATAACAGATAAACGTTTAATAGCTAATAATATGAACAAGTATTTTTGTGAAATAGGTAAAAAATTGAGTGGGAAAATTGATAAATATTCGGTTGCTGATTTAAAATTACCAGATATGAATGCAAGCTCCATCTTCTTAAAACCAACTAGTACGCATTAGGTTGCAAGTATTATTAATAATTTGAAATTAAAAAATGGAGGAGTTGACAAAATAAATGCCAAAACTTTAAAAATACTTTGCAACAATATTGCTGAACCTTTAGCGCATTTAATTAATTCTTGTATTGAAAACGCTGTATGGCCTGATGGACTAAAAAAAACGGAATTTGTTACTATATACAAGTCTGGAGAGAAGCATATATATCAAATTATAGACCTATTTCATTAATATCAAATGTAGCTAAAATTCTTGAAAGAATTTTATATAACAGAATTTATGATTTTATTAAAAAAAGTAATATAATATCTGAGACCAATTTGGTTTTATGAAAAAAATAGGTACAAAGAATGGTCTCAATTACATAACAAATACACTATACAATAACTTGGATCAAAGTAAACCGATACTTATAACGTTTCCAGACTTAGCAAAAGCTTTTGATACTGTAGATCATAAAATATTATTAGATGAACTTTATTGTTTAGGAATAAGAGGAAAGGCGTTGGATCTACTTTCAAGTTATCTTAATGATAGATATCAAGTAGTTAAAATAAATGTTAATGAAAGTGATAGCATGTTAATAAATACGGGTGTTCCACAAGGCACAATATTAGGACCTCTACTTTTTATACTATACATTAATGATATCCTGAAAGTGATCCCCCTAGAGACAATATTGTCATATGCTGATGACACTGCAATAATAGCAAATGGTAATACTTGGAGTGAAGCGCAAACAACTATGAATAAGTATTTAATAAAAATTGATAAGTGGTTAGCATTAAACAAATTATCTTTAAATGTTGAGAAGACTGTTGTTATGACCTATGGTAACTACATTGATAGTGTTCCACCTCAAATAGATATTAAGATTAAGGATAGAAATATAACTAGAGTAGAAAAGTGCAAATATTTGGGAATAGTATTTGACTACAATCTGAAGTGGGATAAACACGTTCAATATATAATACAAAAAACGAAATATCTAGTCTATATTTTCTATAAAATTGCCAAATCAATGCCAACAGAAATATTAAGAATGATATATTATGCATTTTTTCATAGTATAATAAGTTATGGAATATTAGCTTGGGGTGGAGCTTATAGAAATAATAGAGATTTATTGCAAAAATTACAGAAAAAAATTTTGAAAGTTATTAATAAGAACAATTTTGTTGAAGATAATCCTATGAACTTGGAACAACTATTTACTTTTGAGGCGTTAAAATATCATTATACAGAACTTAAAAGCCAATATCTTGCATCAACTAGTATAACTAGGAGAAAAAACTTAACTATACCTAAAAATAGCAAAAGGGTTAGCGACAAAAATAGTTTAAAAAAAGCAATTACAACTTTTAACAATTTACAAAATGAGTTTAAAACTTTAAATATAACTAAAATTTCTCATAAAAAATTGCTAAAAGATTGGATAAGATCTAATTAAGAAGCGCTGTGATACAATTTTACTGTTTTGTATATAATTTATCGTTTTATATAAAAATACGAAAGTTGTTAAGCAACTAAAATTTTATATGCTTAGTTTTTAAGTCAGTTTTAGTTTTAAGTTCGTATTAAGTATATATATATATATATATATATATATATATATATATATATATATATATATATATATATATATATATATATATATATATATATATGTATATATATATATATATATATATATATGTATATATATATATATATATTTTTTTTTTATTTTTTTTTATTTAATATTTTGTAGAATTCTTTTTTTTTTGTGTTATGTCTTAATACCAGACCTGCGTATAGGCAACTAAGTTTACCTCTGCAGGGTTTTGCAGTTTGTATATAAACTGTATCTCTTTCTGGTTTTCAATAAATAAATAAGACTCAATAAATCTTTGCAATTATTGTTTATTAATAGTTAATAATCGGGATAGATGGTGGAGGCAATCTTTTGAAGATATATTTATCGATATAATGTAATGCTCAGACAGAAAATAAAGAAAATCGACGTCAATAATACAGTGATGGAATATGCGCAAAAAAATTTAAAGATTCAGGCGTGAATAAATTACTTATATTAGCATTAGCACAAAGTTCTCAAGAGAACTATGAAAAGGTAGCGCAGTTATGGTCGATAATAGAGATTAATCGATTCCAAGGAACAATAGCCACCGATTTAAAGTTGGCAAATATTCTAGTTGGCATAATGTCTCATAGCAGTTTGTATCCTTGCACGTGGTGCTACGCTACGAAAAATAAGATGAATATTTGTGGAGAGTATAGAACTATACGTAATACCACAAAAAATTATGAAGAATGGCGCAAATCAGGAGCTAAAAAATCTAATGCGAAGGATTTTAAGAATTGTATTCACCCTCCTATGATCAAAACGGAAGAAGATAAGTCTTTTCTTTTTATTATTCCACCGCCAGAACTGCATTTAATGGTATTGTAGGTATTGTAAATATTTTATTCAACCATTTACTTAAAAACTTTGAACAAGATGCTCTAATGTGGGCAAAGAAATGCAGCGTTGGTCGCGACGTTCGTCACTGAGGTTCAAGCTTTAATAGAAATGCTTGCAAAACATTATTGAACAAAATAGATATACTTCGATCATGGTGTCGTAATCCAGGGTGCTTACAATATGTAAAAGTATTTGAAGATTTTAATTCAGTTGTTCAAGCTTGTTTTAGTACTCGACTCGACCAAGCGCTTAAACACAAAATTGACAACTTCAAACAAAGTTACACAGAACTCGGTCTACCCATTACACCGAAAGTTCACGCTGTGTTTTTTCATGTGGCAGATTTTTGCAAAAAAAACACAAAAATCTCTGGCATTCTATAGCGAGCAAGCAATGGAGTCCGTACATGCAGATTTCAAACGGACCTGGGAAAAATACAAGGCGCCACAAGCTCATTCTGAATATCCACGCAGACTACTACGTGCGTTATGTGAATATGATGCTCTACATTCATTTTGAATGTACATTTATTATTTATTAACTGTAATGAATTTGTGCATACCATTCATTCGAATTTAATGTAAGGATATTGAATTAATTTTATGTAATTCATTACTTTTCCGATTTACCGATGTATTATGTACAAAATAAAGATTATTATGTGTTATAATATGAAAAGTCGTTTAGATCTTATTTTATGCTACTGTGCCTTCCGCTGCAAGTACCGAGTCCCGCCTTGCGATCGTTATATTGATGGCTATGATGTTGCTAAAGGGATCAATTTTTTTTTAATTTTCTCAAAATTCAGTCTACTTTAAGGAAAAGATGACAAATTATCCTTATTAGGTACATCCACAAAATCATAGCTCAAACTTTGCATCATAAACATTTCTTATCCCGATTTCGCCATATTCAAATAGCTATATCTTTTGATTTTCGATAGATAGGGTAGAAATTTTTGTTTTGTTTTATAGATAAATGAATAAACTTCAAATTAATAATATTATTATACTATTCAAGTGTACCAAAAAACCAGCAAAACACTCAATTTTTGACTATTTTTTCGAGTTTTAAAAACGATATTGATGGTTTGTGAAATTTGACTAAGCGGATATTGTTCACAGAAATCAGACAAAGATTGTAGGCCTAAAAATATTCCCATGGATTGGTTTTGTACGAAGTATGATCGATTAACCTACAAAAAATTTAGTAAAATCGAGTTTTCTTTTGATTCCTTCCGGCGATTATTTTCATTTTGGCCTTAAATTACTCGGTATGCGTCACTGAAATAATGTTTGAAAGAATCTCAGAGGTGGGGGCACTTTTGGGTTGAACCTCATCCAAGCCCACCGTGGTAGAGGAGTTTTTACTGTAGTTGATTTACATCACATCTGCTGACTCAAAAATGTGCTTACGAATCGCAGCATTAAACCTGCTAAGCGATGACAGGTAGCTAATGTTGCGAGGTATCGAATTCCAGAGGCGCGCACCGCGAGGATTGATTCACAATTTTTGGGCATTATTTTTTCGGCCTTTTTATAATTTGGCCCTATTATTTTTGTTTGTTCTTTTTTAATTTTTTGGGCCTAGTAATTTTTTGGACATTTGTTGGAGCATTATTATTTTGGGTCTCATAATGTTTTGCGCAGTATACTTCTAAAATCTCAAAGGGAGATCCGCTGAATTAACACTCACCCGAGTGATAGATAGATAGAGATAGATATTGTTTTTGTTCGTATATTTATATATTATATATAAATTGTAACGAGCCGCGTATAATTCGCGAACGGGAAGACGAAAAAGGGGCATGAGACGCCATCTCATGCCCACGCGCGACAATACGTGGGAAGACGATATGGAGAAGGAGCGGGGAGTTTTCACGAAAACTCCGAACAAAAAGCTATCACATGGCGCCCAAACGTTTAGGGGACATATTTTTTTCGGTGTTAAACGCACTCGCACCCTAGTCTGATCTTTTTTCTCTCTCAACTACGACTAAATGCGAGCGCGTATAACACCGAGGAGAGAGTTCAAGTAAAGCATTTACACGTTCGGTACGGTAGAAGCGAAGCGAACTCAAAAACGTTTTCATGACGGTCGAAAAACGTATATGTAAACAAGCGGAGGAAATACTCAGCGGCATCGGCCGACTCGAGCGCTCGGTGTTGATAGTCCCTATCGCGCGAGAACGTAAACAACACGGTTGTCGCCTGCCTATACGCACAATTCTGCGGACCATACGTGAGGAAGCTGTAGCTTAAATATTATTTTCGACGGGCTCAGGGATATACTAAAGCGCCCGGCGAAGCTCTCGCATGCAGCCATAGTTGACTATAGTAAGTAGTATAGCGAAGAATAATACTATCGCAGAGCGGTTAACTGTGACTCGTGCAAGGAAACTGAGTACCTATAGCAAAGTCATCCAGGTGCGCGGAGCGGAACTGCTGCTGCTGACAATTGTGACATGTAAAATGCCACAACGAAAGAGGTAAATAGAGAAGTAAGGTGAGGTTAGAATAGACAGGTAAGGTTAGTATCGGGGAGATTATTATTATTAATTAGGAGGGATAAACAAACTCCGAACGGAATCACGCACGCACCAAACCACCGAACGCACGCTATTCAAAATTGCTTATTTTGTATTAGGATTGTTAATCGCGAATGTTATTATATGTTTCACGGGGGAGATCGACAGCGCAACAGCACACACACACACCACCAGCACAAACACACGACAAAAGCAGCAGCAAATTCAGCAAACACATCTGGAAAAGCTGAGCAGCACGAGGAAGCGGCAACTACGGAGAAGAGGTCGAGTCCGATATTTTTACAGGTAGCAGCTGCCCGAAAGAGAGAAAAGCTGGAAACGACACGAGCGGCCGGGAGCCGCGGGGCCGGAGCAGCAGCAGCAACACAGCAGCAGCAACACGGCAGCAGTAGACGAAACACACTCACACACACATTCACACTCGCGTACGCGGACACCCGAGAGAGAGCGATCGGAGCGCGAGGAGTCTCAGCGGCGTCATCCGTAAGGACGACGACTAGAGCAGTTGATGAAGAAGCGGGCGCGAGCCATGCGGCTGTAACCGATCGGGAGAGTAGAGGAAGAGCCGAGCGGCAAGAGAGACGGAAGACGGTCTGCCAACCGAAGATGACAAGATAAGCATCAAATAAGATGGGAAGAGAGGCGCGCGGAAGGAGAAGGAAGCAAGGCGCATTTACAACGAACGCGTCGCGCTCCGTCAGTTCGCATGTAGTGTATAGCGAGTAATGGGATAAGTATCGGAGAAGCGTGCAGTATAGAGGGCGCTGTTAATATTTTAAATTACGCGCGTCCCCGGGGCGAAATGCATGACGGGTAACACTAGAGCAGCAACTAACCTCCGGTTACTACTCTAGTGAAAATCGAGTTGAGGGCCTATGCCAACAGGTGTTAGAAAAGGAGAGGAGATCGGGTAAGGCAGAATAGAGGGAGCTAGGGTACAGGGACGCCACGAGGAGAGGACTCGAGTCCTTCCGCCTTGCCCATTCCGTCCGGAGCCTTCGCCGAGTACAGTCGTTTGTTACAGGAGCAGGATTCGGATAGAGGTTGGCTGCACCGCATGATAACTGCAAAAAGGAGGAACAGTCGTGTTAGCAGAGAAGGAGTCAATAATTTGTATTCAATTCAACGTGAGTCGATATACTTTTGGTCGGCGAGTATTTGCCCGCAAAGCGTCCGGCCTACAGGTATTCAAGAGAGTTTTGTAATTTGACTTGAAAATTACTTGGTGAGAGCAGTCCATTATTTTCTCTGTTTCAGTGCAGTCGACGTTCGAGACTTGGTGGAGAGTCGGAGTTGCTGTGTGTGTTCGCCGCCGAATATTTTTGTGTGTTTTTAGGTCGAGAGAGTTCCCGAGTTCGAGGCATTTTTATTACAGGTTGTAGGTAATACCGGCAATGCGGTCGGCACTTGGTGTGTGCGAGTAGAGGCGGGGAGCGGCCATTGGACTGCCCACGTGCGACCATAATTCAGTAGCGAAGTAGTTGAAATCGGGCGATAAGTAGAGTCGTGGTGGTTATAAAAATTTAACGTAGTAAATTTCGGGGTTTTATAAATATAGATTGCTGAAATTAAATGTTACAATTAATGAATCGAGTAAAGTGACGGCGGCATATTAACTGTTAATGAGCCGGCATAGAATTTCTTATAGTTACGATTTATAAATGCAAATTTATGTATAGCTATTATTATCGAGAAATAAACGTTAGAAAAGATTATATGCATATATATATATATATATATATATATATATATATATATATATATATATATATATATATCATTTACGTAGATAGAACCTGTATGAACCATAATAATTCAAATTGTTGATAATTATTTATTTAAATAACTCGAGATTGGATCTCCGTGGGTTGCGCCGTTTGTCCAGGCGTTCGCTCAGCGAACCACCGCTTGAGATCCGAGGAGTCAACCAGAGGGTAATTTTCGAGTAATAAAGTGCAGTATAGTCCGAATAATAAAATAATTAATGAGTTGTATGGACAGAATCCATGTCGGTTAAAATACAACATCATACAATATAGGAGAGACAGCGCGACGTTTTACACGGCCGAGTTTTTTTTAAATCTCGGGCGCGCAACAAGCAACTGCAGTGCTTAGTGGGTACATCTTTTTTTATTACTCGTGCAAATTTTGTATATTGGCCGGTAATTAGCTAATGATTTATTCATCGGATAAATTCGTTTTTTTATGTAACGTACTCGGGATTTATTAAATTATTTTTTTTTATGCATAATCGTGAGTAGGAAGTACACACGCACTATATAATATTGCTCTCCTATATTGAAGCACACGTAGTGAAGCATCGCGTGATTTAAGTACTGCGCCGCTCTGTTATATGCGTAACGTTTCATTTTAGGTAATAGATATCGCATTGAATTTGTTTTGTATGTTCCTCTCTTCTATTTATCCCAGTATTTGCGATACGGAAATAAGTCCGTCGGGCAAGTGAATCATTATTTGAAAACATAATAATTGGCTTATTTCTCTCTAAATTATTTTTTTTTGTTTACGAAATTACATTATTGTGAAACTATTTATATCGATTATAATAAGAAACTCTAGAAATAATAATAATAATATAAAGAACGGTTAACGGTTATCGGCCAATTAAATTAGAATATTGGTTTACAACAAAATCTTTTTTTTTGTTAACTATTGCGAAATTATTCTTTTAATAATATTCTTAAATCTAAATAACAATAATTTATTTTTCCATAAATAAGTTTTTAATTATTAAGTTTAGTTAAAATTTAATTGTTTTTTTTAATAAACACACCACATGGCTAAATCGAAATAAGCTTTTGCAAATTGTTTTGCACTATTTTGGATAAATACCGTTCACCGTCCGCTTTATTTTTCGCATTACTGACGAATTAAGTGTGTAATATTTTCGTGCATATTAAATTTTGTAAATATTTCAAATGAGCGTATACTCAACATCAAGCAGTTTCGGCATAGATCCGGTAGAGCTGTTTGAATACGTCATGCACATGCGTGAGGATGCAATGTTTTTAGACAGCTTCTTGGTCGATTTTAAAAAGCACATGACAATCAAGATGAATGAAACGTCGAGCGAATTAAACGGCAATGAAGTTAGTATCCAGCAATCCTTATTAGGCAATATTCACTCGGATCAAAACGAAATCAATACGTTCTTTACACAACGTCAAGGCAATATTGCAGTCCGCTTGGGTTTATTTCGGCCGAGTACAAATCGAACGTCAGTAAATTCAATGTCCTCGATAAAGGACTCACAATCTGAACATGTAGACGAGCAAATTTTACCCTTCGGACGATATTCGCATATGCAGCACAAAGCTGCATGCGACCAGATTCCGGCCACTTAATTGGAAGTGAAGATGCCGCGGAAAATGGGGAAAAAGAAGCCGATAAAGACCCAAATATATGTCTACCTAGAATGTCACAGATACAGGTCGACTTACAAAATTCGCAAATCGCATTAACTACACAGAGCGCGCCACATATTGTCATAAACATATCGTCAGCGCAAGAAAATATTGATGTACGGTGTGACGCACCTATAATAAAAAGAGATTGCAACGCTAATATTTCGAAACCGTCCATAAGTGGTCCAGGAACTTCATCAGTCGAAAATCTGCACGACTGTTTACAATCCGAAGAGACGTCAGATTTTCACGTTTCGAATAAAGACGCCCGTTCTGAATTTTCGGATGAATCGGACAGTCGGACAACTATAGCAAGCTGGATGACAGAAAACCCTGATGACTGGTCAGTGCCGACTAATACGGCCGCTAAGCCTACGGATGTAGTCCATAACTTAAACATGGGACAACAAATTCAGAAGCATAGTAGTGCGAATATTTCAAAATGGCCCGAGAGCCGCTCGAGAATTCGTTTAGTAGCTACTTCGTATCGCTACCTAATTAAAGAGAGTCGAGCGGAAAGTTGGGAGAATGATGAACATCCATCGAGTTATTCTCGATCGGATGGTATAATAGATTCTCCCAAGTCATATCAAGTCAGTCGAGAGCAAACTGGCGCACAATCGGACGACCTGATGGAGGTGAAAATCGAAATTCGCACACAGCGCGATGATCAGTGAGTGCGCGAATATACCTCAGAATTTTTGACAGCGCTCAGTGCGAGCAATCAAGTATTAAGCACCGTGCAGCAAATCGACCTTCTTTATAAAAATTTGAGGCATGATTTTCACTCGCTTGTGCGTCGACAAGACATACATAATGTCGATGAATTCAGTCGATGCGCTGAGGAAGCGGAGCATACTCTACAGCGACGCCACTCTCAGCTTGCAGAATGTAAGTCCCAGTGTCATTCGGCAGAGGTCACCTCGTGTAATAAACGAATATGCGATCACCAAGCCGATATGAGAACACTGCTTGAGAAAATTGAGGCACTCGAAAGAGCAGTCCAGTTTTTAATTCAATCGAGAAATGATAAAACACCATTGAGATGTAAGTCCCGGGATGACTGCGGCGATAACACGAAGGCCAAGTGGACCGCAAATAGTGGTCCAAATTTTTATCGTGTGACAATAGCGCACGGTGTGGGCAGTACCAACGCACCCCAGAGCAGTGTGAATAACTGTGCATGGGATCACCTTGCAAGGAGCTAAGGGCGGACAGTGATAACGTGCGGCGTGGCAGAAAAAAACGGCATAATAAGAACTCAAAATCGCAATTTGAGGTCAAGTCAAACTAACCGCGCCTTAAATAATTGCGTGGTGCATAAGGAGCTCAATATTCAGCTTCCGCGCATAAAGAGGACAAATGTTCTTGCGGCCAGTCAATTCAGTCCACGAACGCGTGAGCAGGGCATGAGTGCAGGTAGTTCGCCGTATGGAGACTCCAAAAACGCTGTTATTTTCTCCAACAGATGCTGGAACTGTGACGTCACCGGACACCTCGCTAGCGTTTGTTCGGAGACGCGTACCCTCAAATGCTACGCATGTAAGCTTGAGGGTTACAGGCGGACGAATTATCACAAATGTCTGCAGAATTATAGGACATTCAATAGATCGACGTCTAGCTGCAAGGCTTTGAGTTCTGATTTTAAGAACAGGGAGCTTACCCAGCTCGGAAGGTCACAGCCGCATAAGGACTCTCGATCGTATATACACCCAACCTAGAAGTAATGCTACGCAAGTGAGATACTAAGGGAGGTCGCGGTCGAGGGACCATTAGAGACCGCAAAGTATTATCACGGGTCTGTCCAGAAAGCAACCAATTCGGGACAATAGTTAAGAAACGGACAAATTACGTCCAAAGTAATTTCCGACAACCTCGTGAATCCGATCCCGGCAGACGTGCAAAGCTTTATCCCAGTAGCCGACAAAAGCCAAATAGATGATAATTGCATCTTGAGTACGAACGTTACGCATGTTCGAGTATAGTGATCCATTGCTACATGCAATTTTTCTTTTTTTTGTAATTTAGGTGAAATCACACGCTGAGTCTATTAAATTTGCTTTTGAAAAGGACTATTTTTCCAACCACAACGATAGCCTAGAGGACTTACGTGCCATTTTACGTGCCACCAGGATCATCGGAGCGACAAATAGCCTGTCGACAATCTAACGTCTGACCTCTGCTGGTCTACGACCGAAGACACCGGCAGGATAAACGAAGAGCCCACATTGCACCTCTATGTGCTAAGTCTTACTAACAGTGAGAACGCGTACTCTGGGATAGCCAATGTGGCAGAGACTCTGCCGCGACTCTTCAACGCCGAGGAAGACGAAATGCCGCCCGATAAAGAGTCAAAACGAAATGCTTCAAAGTGGTTGGCCGAGTGTGCGAAGCCCAAAAGCGAGCGAAAGAGCGCATATGCACATAGCCTATAAGATGCTATCCACTCCTCTAAATAATTCGACGAGCAAATCAGACTACCGAGCTCGAGGCAATAGTGACCAAAGTAAATAGCACTAGGACCGTCCGAAGAAAGAAGAGCATCCTCACAACGATCGATGACAATTCTCGTTTTCTACTGCCTTCGATTTATTTTCTTTTATTTGTCATTAACTTCACATGCGTCGAATGTGGAAAATTTCTTTTCTCTTCAACTGTAATCGATATGCGCATTATAACTTACATTAGGTTATTCAGTTGTTACCGTACGTAATTATGTACTGACCAATCACGTCACCTATCGTCGACCGCACTAAAGAGAGTAGGAGGTATTAAATAATTTAATTTTTAAAGTTCTTTATTGACTTTTGCAACTTTTAGAACATTATTCTTCTTTTGTATATATATACAATTTTTTTTTTATAAAGTTTCCTTATTAATATGATTCTATGATCAACTATTTATTCTTTTCATATGTAATCTTGTTTTTTTGGCTTATAACTCGCCCGTATAGCCGGAGATTATGGAGAGCTGGGCCGCCTGTTCGGCTACCCAGCGTCTGGGGGAGGGTAGTTGTGACGGTTTTATTGCTCATGCAATTATTATCGCATTCAATTCTAAAACGTCACAACGCCTCTCCGGGCGATAGCCACACATTCTTACATGTATGTTTACATATTTTGTACTATAGCAAGCATTGTGGACAGAGAGCAGTTGACGCGAAGCGCACATGTTATGCGCTCGGTAAGTAGCAGAGATAAATAGAGAGAATGAGAGAGAGAGAGAGGGAGTTAGATAGTCGCGCGAATTTGGGCTAGGTCAAGGCCGGCCTTAGATACGCACGGGCAGTTCCGCTTCGCTTCTCGTATCAACGGCACATCCCGCGCGAAGACGTCCCACCTAGGCGTATGAACGAGACATCCGACGGCGAATACGCGAGCGAGCGTGCGATACGGCCGAGGAAGCGACCAGTAGAAGTACATCTGAAAATAGATCACCAGCCACTAACTTATTTATACAAATGTCGATTTTCAAGTACAAGAAAACGGAAATTAATTCTCGCCATTCAAGACTGCGACATTAAAATCGAATATATAAAAGGGAAAGATAATGTTGTACCTGGTTTGTTATCGAGACATCTGGAATATATGCCAACAGCGAGATGTAAGCCTGAACAAATTGTTACATCCACAATTAAACAGCTGAAATTCAGTAAAGAACTGATAACAATGTTTAAAAATTTTCAAAAATATCAAGAAAATGGAATTAAGAATATCGGAAATTGACAGGAAAAAACCTGCATTTGTTGAGAAAGAAGGTTTAATTTAAAAAAAAAACTCTCCGAATCAATATGTATTAATAATGCCAGAGAAACATGTTACTCGAGTTATAATTGAATTACATGAAATGTATGGGCATATCACACCGTTATGTGCTCTATAATGATGTAAAAAGCACACTGTTTTATTAATGTTGAATTTTATTGATTTTAAAAGTGCACTAAATAACTTTTTTAAGAGATCCATTATCGCCTACTTACTACAGTGAGTAATAGAGTATGTAGTTCTCACGAAGTGCTTCAAAACAAATTTTCTATTTAGAGAAAATCCATGTTTTTACACATATATTAATCTTTTTTCATTAATATTTTTTATCACTTTTTACAAATATAATACTGCCTCTAAATGGTTAATATAAACAAAATTTAGTAATAATATTTTAAAAAATGCAGCCAATTAATTGACACTTAGCTTTCTTAAATTTAAAGAATAATTCCTATATGAAATTATTTGATGTATTATATTTATGTGACTCATTGCTGTGTATTAATACCCAAATTATTATATCATTACAAATGCTATAGTTATTATTCAATATATAACCTATTTTAGAAAACATTTCTTCTCCATATTGCAAATAACATCGGTAGGTAATAATCATTATAAAGGCGTTCTGCTTATCTTTGCGTAATTTATTAAAATTAATTAAATTAAATTAAATTATTTAAGCCATCTTTAGTACGTCTACATATTGATATATATGTATTTCGATCGTTTTTACAAAATGATTTTTTTATCGGAAACTGAGGAGGCTAAAGGCTTAACCAGTTTACTAAACATTATTCTCGATATTCCTAATCACCTCCAATTTTTTCAAAGATTTTCCTGTATATGTTTCAGAAATCGAAAAATTGCTAAAACAACGATAACGAATTTACAAATAAAAGAAGGTAGGAACATTGTATAAAAATAATATAGGGCAGATGCGGCTAATGTAGTGCAGCGACTTGGTTGGCGCACCCAGATTTTTAGTATATACCTTCGAATTAAATACATCAAACTAAATTTATTTGATTCTATATAGTATTTGATGCCGTCATACAAATTTTCGTAATAATTGATCACAATTTATGAAGATTTTTAAATATCAATTTTAGGATACGGCACTATAAAATTTAACTGGAAAAGAAATATTCAGAATTAATGTCTTGTACCCTAAATATATATGAATAATAAGTTTTTATAATCAGAGGCATACCATTTTTCGAATACCACTTTGGTTTTTAGATTTGAATACATATATTTACTTTAAAAATATCTAATAAATGAAGAGTGTATATGCGGCTAATGTGGCACACAAGAAATTATTACTATTTTCAGACAAATTTTCAATAAATTAACTTATAAGTCTTAAAATCTTTTATTTATATTATATTATTCACTAAAAAAGGCGTTAGTCAGCACACAGTCACCGAGTGAGCAGGACCTCACTCCTTTCGTTCTTATAAAACTATTTGGGAGGTTCACTTATATATTCTCTAGTTTATTTATTACTACTAGAAAATATATGAGTGAGCGAAAATAGTTTTATGGTGTACAAAAGGCTCTGATCAAATAATTGCAAGACTTTGCACTTGCTTAATATAGAGCATAACTTTATTATTTTGTATATACACATATATGAATCTTTCCAATTTCCCTTTATTTTTATTTTACTAGGTACCTGGGAGATATAATAAATACATAAATAATAAATATCTATTTATTTAAACTAATAAATAATAATATAAATCAAGAACTCTTACAATGCCGCTAGGATATGGAACTGAGGTTTAAATAAAAAAAAATCCTAATAATAGAAAGCAAATATTCTTAGTGAGAAAAGTGAATAAATAGGTGAATATAAGAAAAGTTTTGTTTGTGCTTAAGACATTTTTAATGACCCGGTAACACTAATGATAAGCTTTCCGTGACCGGGGAATGATTTTTCGAATGAACTTCCGTTTCAGTTTATGCACTTGATATAAGTTCCGAATACTCTAACTAGTTGCAGCATGCGCCTTGGATAACTCTAAAAAAACAGAGAATCATGATAAAAATCCGAAAGGGTCACAAATAAATATAATTTTTGAAGATCCTCGGCGTGCATTATTGTCTGAATCAGACGAGGAGCACGAAAAACAGTAGCAAAATGTAGCGTGCCCAGAAAATGAAATTTTAATTAAAAAAATTGCAGAAACAACTCTTGTAGATACAGAGAGCCCAATTACCTGTATCTCAGAAGCATTTTATAAGAGTAATTTAAATAAAATTGAAAAATGTTCAACTTTACCACTAAGTGGGCATGTAATAAAAGGATCAATTGGTGTACAAACGACACGATTGAAAATCCAGATTTTTGCTGACACACAAGTCGGTAAAAGAAAAGAAAATTAATTTTATTGTGGTTCCAAAATTGTCTAGGAACTGTATTTTGGGTATAGATGCTCAAAAGGAGCTGGGATTTGTAATTGATGTAGAAAGAAAGAAAATTTATATAGAGGAAAAAAATTAAATTATAGAAACGCTGCCATATAATAAAGGAATTTTGAGCCTATATGAACTTCAATATCGATATAAAGAATCCATAGAGGATGACTATGTTGAAAATGTTAATGATTAGAGCGAGGTGGAGGGGAAATGTGTACTGAAAGACGACACAGACCGTCCCGAACCAAATATATTCACGAATTATACTACCTAATAAGTAAGTAATTCGATGAATGAAAATTTTCATGGTGAAAATGACCCTTATGATATAACTCGGTAAGAAATTGAGGAGAAATTCCTAAACTGCACGATTAAAAATAAAAATATTATTGGTATCAAAAATATGGAATAAATGAAATATAAAATCTTTTTATGTCAAGCCTTATCCGATTCCTATAAAACACCGAGAATGGCGGAAATATAAAACATGCTAGATTGGGGAATTATTATATCTAATAATGAGTATATTAGTCCACTTACGGTAGTGATAAAGAAGGATGGAGCTATGCGTTTTTGTCTCGATGGTCGGGAATTAAACAAAAGATTGGTTACAGACCATGAATATCCTCAAAATATGGAGGAGTTACTGCAAATTTGTGATGAAATGAAAGTCATGACTATTCTGGATTTGACCAGCACTTTTTGGCAAATCCCTCTTTCAAAGAAAAATAAAAACTTTACTGCATTTATGTATGAAGGCAAAGTGTATGAATTTGAAGTTTGCTTATTCGGCACAAGTGTTAGTCCGGCAGCACTAGTAATAGGACTAGACCAGGCTATAAGGGGCACTGGAGAAAACATCAAAAAACTTTTTGATGATTTATTGTGCATATCGAAGGATGAACATTTTTTTTAATATTTTAATGCATCATAATTTTACATTAAGCTTTAAGAGGACAATTTTTTTACGCCAAGAAGTAGAATTAGTTGGTTATATTTTCACTACTGAAGGCATAAAATCTTAGCGTAATAAATTGGAATAAATACAAAATGATCCCGATCCGAGAATTATTCGACAATTAAAAATGTTTGTTGCATTAGTGAATTTTTATGCAAAATTTGCTGAGAAAAAATTAGAAATGAAATATATATATATATGGCCAGATACGCCAGGATTTGAAACGATCACTCCACTACCGATCACGGAGAAGCCGCTGGATAAATATGAGCAATTCATAACTCATAGACGGTGGCAGCAGAAGCAGGAGAAGCTGAAGTATCGTGCTCGCGAGAACTTTGAAATTCGTGCGCTGACAGCGATAGTGCACGGTAATATCCAGTATAGGGAGTTGGGAAATACATTATAATTTTTTTTGAAAAATATAAACTTATTTCCGGGGAACCATGTGAGCTCTGTTGTTAATTATTTAAATAAATTGTTTTATTTGTTTGTTAGATATTATTGCTTTAAAAGTTATTATATTTTATAGTTTTCTTTATATATGGATAGATTTTATAGTTTTTTTTATATGTTATTTATGCTGGTTGTCCATTTCGCAAATCGTCAGTCAGCACACAGTCGCCTACCGAGCAGGAGCTTACTCCCTCTCGCTCTTATGAAACGATTTGGGTAGTTCGCTTATATATTTTCTACTGTATTTATTACTACCAGAAAATATATGAATAAGCGCAAATAGTTTTATGGTGTTAAAAACCTTTAATCAAATAAACGCAAGACTTTGCACCATCTTAATATAGAATAAATCAATAGTATTTTTTATATATACATATATTAATCTTTTCAATTACCTCTTATTTTTGTTTACTAGGTACCTAGGTGGAGAAATAACAATTAAATAAATAATAAATATCTATTTATTTAAACTAATAAATAGTAATAGAAATCCAATACTCTTACACTACTAAGTCTCGATAAATATATACGAGGTCTGTCCCAAAAGTATCCGACCTACCTCGATTTCTCGGCGCTTGATTTATTCTTCGTCATCCGCGGGGTGGCATCCTTCAAAGTAGTCCCCATTTGATTGAACAAGACGCTCATATCGATGTTTCCACTTATTAAAGCACTCTTGAAAGTCAGGCTTCGGAATCGCCTTTAGTGCATTCGTCGCATTAGTTTCAACAGTCTGTTTATTGTAGAATCGATGTCCTTTAAGCGGCATTTTCAATCGAGAAAACAGCCAAAAGTCGCAGGGAGCTATATCAGAACTGTATGGAGGCTGGCGGAGCTGCGCAACACTGTGTTTCAATAAATACTGCTGCACAAGGTTTGATGCGTGCGCTGGAGCATTGTCGTGATGAAGAAGCCAGTCACCGGTTTCCCAAAGTTGCGGTCGTTTTCTCCTGATTGCATTACGTAATCTTTTCAAAACTTCAACGTAGTACTCTTTATTGATTGTCTGGCCTGTAGGGGCATATTCGTGGTGCACAACGCCCTCATAATCGAAAAAAACAATCAACATTGGCTTGATGAACGAGGATCACTGTCAACAGATATGCGGCCACTTTTGAACCGCCTATACCACTCTTTTATTTGTGTTTTGGACATACACTCATCTTTAAAGGCCTTTTGCAACATTTCAATAGTTTCCGCACAACTTTTACCGAGATTAAAGCAAAATTTGGTGACGTTCGTACCCTCCAGAGGTCGCCTGAGTGCATTTTCTCTCTTTGACCGGAAGGAGGCGGGGCTAAACGTCCCTAATTACCTGCCATGCATACGGCGTGTAGAATAACTTAGTCGTTAGTCTACATTAAACTATATATATATATATATATATATATATATATATATATATATATATATATATATATATATATATATATATATATATATATATATATAGTTTAATGTAGACTAACGACTAAGTTATTCTAATATATATATATATATATATGTACTAGATTAACTAAATATAATGAATCGCGTTCACAAATCAGAACGAGAAATATAAACTCTATGTAAGTAAATTGTAACTAACCCATATAGAAAGAAGGTTAATAAAAAGAAAGTTAAAACGATCACTTAAATAAATAAGATTGCAAATATAATGTTTCTTTACATTCCTAAATAATCAATTTACCCTTGTAAGAGCTTCTGTAAGAACACAGACTCTTATAAAAAGAAGAAGACACCGCTCGCTTACAGGTGAGCGCTCTCCGTAGAGCACAGACTCTTATAAAAAGAAGAAGTCACCCGCTGGCTTACAGGTAAGTGCTTCTATAAGAGCACTGACTCTTATAAGAAACAACAGTAAAAATTGACAGGTACCTATGAGCGAGCGTTCATAAATACACAACCTCGCACAATAGTTAAATAAAACGAAAATAATAGTTAGTGAAAGTTTCCGGACAACGATTAGTTTTCTAGCGTAAATTAAATATATTTGTTACATGAAAAAAAATTAGAACCCGCTCAACCGAACTTAATTCGGCTATAACAAATTGTCATCCCTTGTGGGGAACTAATCAAAACCGACTATTATTTCAAATAAATTAATATAAACTGAATTTTATTCTTAATACATCCACACATAATCAATTTATATATATTATATAATACTAAGACAAATCGTCGACATTAATTAACATTATTACGTCCAACACCAAAAGTAATTAAAATGACACATAACGCGACGGGCAATGCCCCAAATCGCACCTTTGCTGAGATAATTGCGATTGCTGATCCCGACTCAAGATCCCAAACGTTTATAGAATTATATAGTCAACAGAGCGCATTTAGTATGGACCATTAGCGAATTTGACAGAAAGATTCTGAAGTACACAAGATCAATTAGGTAATTTTTCACATAGCAGCAATCTAGATAGAGCCATCCGACATCTACCAAATTAAGATAGTACTAGCCCTTTACAAGAGTTCATATAAGACGTAGAAAATGGACGAACGACATTTCTCTCTGGACAAGAAGTAGACTTCTTACGTAGTGTTATAGCCACGTTACAAGGAGAAGCCAGAAAAACACTAGTGTACCAAACTATTAATTCGATAAATGAATTGATAACCTTAATAAAAGTTAATTTCACTCCTTCAAAATCTTACTATCAGTATATAGGAGAAATATACACACTGCCAATGAGAAGGAACGAAAAAGTACGTACATATCATGCAAGATCATTAGCTTCAATAAGTGGAGCACCAGCTGCCTTACGCGAGTGTCTCGCTCAGCCACATAAAGATGTAAATCAAAGAGGACAATTAGAATTATTAGTTCTAGAAGTTTTCAAAAGAGGGTTACCAGATACCTATCGGTGGTCTATGACAAACCTTCCCCCTAAAACCCTAGTTACAGCATTGGAAATAGCTGTAAATTGCGGAACACAGTACGGTGACGTTCTGAGACATAATCATAATAATACGTACATCAGACATATCCGACCTGTGGAAGACAATATCAAAAGAGGACGATCTCCGCCTCCCAGGCGAGAAGAGCGTTACGAATCACGAACCCATGACCAACGCCCTATCTCTACATCGAAATGAATCCACCACCTCACCTTATGAATCGGCCAAAGCCAGATCATTGTCACCAAAAGGGTAGATTTTCACGACCCGCAACAGTATAATCACCAAGGAGGTCAACATTATTACAAAGCATCCGATATGCAAATGAGGAAATCAAACGAAAATATTGGACAACCCATCCAGAGTTACGTTAACATCCTCCATAGCGACTTTCCTAATGGGATTTTGAAAAGATCTGATACTCCTACCATACCTCAACATTACTCTCAGTACCCCACATTACGATCCCCTCCTTTTTATCCTACGTATACTCCTCCAATGCCACCAACACATCTGTATTACCCGCCGTATACCATTTACCAAAATACCTTACCAGGACCTTCAATATTTCCACCCAATCCACCTAATCCATCCCCGGTACAACAACCCATTCGAACACCTTCCCAACCCAAAACTCCATACACTCAACAACCACATTTAAACTCGAAAGGGGGTCGTTGCGAGGGTGCAGTGACGAACAAGTCCCAACAGATGCATCCAAGAGTACAATTAGCACTTGTGGGAGAATCTACCGAGCAAGAGCAAATGGATATGCTCCAACAATCCGCATAAAAACAGATGAGACAAAAGAAGACCATGCCGTGTATATCCTCGATACTGTAGCTGATATCAACGCCATAAAATGCGAGAGACACCGACCTGATGTAATGATTAACACGTCAAAGGTATCACTATCACCGGAATATCAGCTCATAACGTTACCACCATGGGAACAGTTATATTAACCATTTTCGAGAACGATCACTTGCTCCATGTATTGAGGAAAGATTCACGATTACTAGAAGATGCAATTCTGGGAGTCCCATACTTTATAGGGAGAAAGCCAACGTTAATTTCTATTTACAAGCCATGGTCTCTCACGATAAACCCGTAACGCCTATACCTTTCCAAAGAAGAACCCCAATGTAAGAAGATTTGGAACTTAGCTTATTCGATTTCCCAGATTATGTAATCGAACCACTGTACAACTTAATAGATATATCAGCCAGTGACGATGAAAAACCAAAGTCTGAACCCGAAAACTTGCATTATAACGATGTGACTGATTGAGCACAAAACGTACACACACCCCTCGACGAAATGCCGTACACAGGAGTGCTATTAGAGGAAAACATTTTATACACCATATCTCCAAGGTGTCAGGTATCGCTAAAGATACCTATAAAGGAAGGCAACCCTGAAGGTGAAGTATATTTACCCCGAATTAACCCCATACCCGGATTATTGATTGGAAATACAGCAGTGAATATTCAATACGGAGACTGCTATATTTTGGACAGCAGATGGTCAGAATCGAATAAAAGTAAGGAAACAGTCAAAAGGGGAAGGAAAAAGGGGTCCACAGAAGCTGCAGCTCTTACCTCCAAACCTCCGGATGGATAGGCCAATTTAGTCGCCAGCACCGTAGCAAAGAGATGATTAATACGAAGACAACAAAATTCACATAAAAAGGTGACACTTCAGTAACCACCTACCTCTAATGACCCAGCTAAATCATCAACAAACTTAGAACACACTGCCGACAAAGAAAGCGAGAATCCAACAGAAGATGACGATACCCCTTAGAATAGAAGTCCTTATTACCCGCCCTCGTGAACCCCTGTGTAGACCCCAGCTCCAGTCCAACCTTGTCCGAATCAGATATCGAAGAAGAACGAATCAAAAGCGATAGTGAAATAGAGGAAGAAAAAGATCAAGACCTTGACCTTAAACCTTCAAAATATGAACCCTGCAGAATCATTGTAGCTGAACAGGGACGAGACACATCCTCCTCCTCTGAAGAAGAAGACATGCGACCCCAATTCCAATCCACCATGAGAAGGTCAGCCATCCCGAGCGCTATCACTGATATTTCAGCCGAAAACCCTGAAATAGAATTCAGAGACGAATGGGAAAAGACGCGATATTGGTAAGATTTAAAAGCACAAACATTCGACGATTCTTCTATTGATGTGGAAGAAGAAACTCCAAACCCAGACCAAAATGTTACCCATGAAGAAAATTCCGAAGAAAAGAAGTTTAATTGGACAGGTGGAGAGGGTCACATTATGTTCACTAAAAGACCAACTAATTCATACCCAGTTGGCCCGGCAAAAGAAACCGTCCCCAATGAAGATATTAGCGCTTGAATAGAATCAATCATCATAAATAACATCCAAAAGTCAATCCTCCTTGACAGAAGTAAAACACGAATGTCATTTAACACTCATGGAACCTATCAAGAAACCCTATTCAGAATTGACTAAATTTATCTACTGTCCACCAGGTAGACAGCGAAGAAAAGACTGATGAAGAAGACCCATCTGATAATCTCGACGCAACTATGACTGAACTAAAGAATTCTACCACCTGGCAGCCGCTCGCGCTCGAGCGCTCTCCACCTTTCAAACGCTCCCCTAACCTAAAACCATAATTATAACCCCCTCCAAGCTAAAGCTACTCAACACACGAGAATCTTTAACTTATTTAAAAGATAACTTAGTTCACTTCATTACCGCTGCCCTCGCCCTATCATCAGTGATTAACCAATTATTAGCGGATATAAGCGCCCATCCAATGGACATAGCTAAAGCAAAGCAAGAAGTAGCAGACGTATTAGTAACTAGAAATCGGAAACGTTTTGTATTTGGCTTAATAGTCGCACAAAAAGAAGGAGACGTCATCCGACCACCTATCTTAACAGAATGTATCGAGACTTTACCCGATATAATAAAAGAAAAATAAATCAACTCTTTCAGAATAGCACGAAAAGGAGAAATAACTAACAGCCTACCCAGAGGAACCTTAATAAAATTCTTCTGGGATGTATTACAATCTCTGAATGTTTTCATGACCATCTGTTACGGAGAATTCACCATTCCCTCAATAAAAATCCGAGGCACCATTTTACGAGACTATTATTCCAGCTTATTTAGTGGACACCGCGGGTAGAAAAAACATACCGCCGCATACGCGAACGTTACCAATGGATAGGACTAAAAATCGAAGTAAAGGACTATATTCGCCGGTGTAAAGTATGTCAAGAATAAAAGTTAGTCTGAATAAAAATCCGTGAACCCATGATAATTACCGATACAACCGCCGAAGTATTCACAAAACTCGCAGTCGATACAGTGGGACCCTTCTTCAAATCATCCGCGGGAAACATCCATGTACTCCACTATGCAATACTGATTATCTAAGTACTGCATTACCGTACCATTACGAGACATAAAAGCCATCACCATAACCGATTCTATCGCTCGCTATTTCATAGCCCCTTTTGGAACCCCGAAAATAATATTAAGCGACCGCGGTACTACCTTCAAAATCAAATTACTAAAAGAATTATCCGAAATATTCGGATTCCAACTGGCAACTACCACAGCATACCATCCTCAGTGTAATGGTTTTCTAGAAAGGAGTCACGCTATGTTAGATGATTTCATCCGAACCAAAGTCATCAACAAAACCGATTGGGATCGAGTAATTCCGTTCGCCATTCATGAATACAATACTTCCATTCATACATCCACCGGCTATACTGTTTACAAAATCGATATGGGCGCATCGCCCGAAACCTCAACAACTGCCCGGCGAATTTCAAATGGAAACCTATAATCCTTGTTTTGCGACTTAGTAAAATGTTTGCGAGAAATTAGAGAAACAGACGCAAAAATCTTATAGATTATAAATACCGCAGCAAAACCTATAATGACAAGAAAGCCCACCCCCAACATCTCGAAGTTGGACTGAAAGTTTACGTCCTGAAAGAGCCGAGATATAGAAAAGTAGATAAATTTTATAACGGGAAATTTAAAATATTAGAACTCCATAAAAATAATAATGCTCAATTAGAATCATCAAACGGAAAAGATATTCTAAAACACTTATACATAATCAAAAGATGTTACGAATAATACCTAACCAATACTCATTGTACGATTAATGCTAATCACCCCCCCCCCCTCCATCTTAAATCTGTTAACCCCACATCCAGTAACACCAAACTTGGCTTGGATAACCTCAGGTGTAGCTATAATCGTAGTAACAATTCTTGCAAGCCAAGTTTTAAGTCAGGAAAACCAAACGAACTATAAAATCCTATCCTACCAAATAACCCAGGTATTTATTACGAGTACTTCGGATAAGAAAAGATAGCCCGTATACAATGGCGAATAATAGTAACCCAAGACTTCCAACAGTTAGAACAATCACTAGAAGCTAAGTAATACCTGCAAATCCCTCATTCCATTAGAACGGCTAATTCAAAGCATAAAAATACTTAAATCTTATCACTCGGACGCCAAACAATATTTCGCCGCACCCGAGACAAACTTCGTCCTTCCAAAGAACCTCCCAACACCGTTTTAAAAAGGGGAGCACCGTTAGAGTTTGTTGGATGGGCAAGTAGGAAATTATTTGGAACCATGGACACCGCCGATCAAGACTTATTAGACAAACGGATAACAGAATGATACGACAGGCAAAAAAATATTTCGACACTAGCAGCAGAACAAACCCATCGTATTGGATCTAATTTAGAAGATTTACATAATAAATATGACCATAACCAAAAAACCTCCAAGAATTGCGTATTAAAATCCAAAAATTGCTTAATGAAAGCACACATATTACCATAGAAACAAACAAAAATTCTGCTGCACAAGCTATATCACTATGGGCCGATGAATTTGAACAAAACCTAGAAAATATTATAAATTACTATAAAATCCTCATCAATGCTATCGAAGTCACCACTAGAGGGAACTGTCATCACCTCCTCTTAACTCATGAACAATTAAAAGATATTTTATTACAGATCAATACACACAATCCTGGACACAAGCTACCTTGGGAAAAAACTAAAATTTCCCCCGAGTTTTTGTTTAGCATCACAAAAACTCACGTAGTCGCTATAAATGGCCGACTAACAACTATCGTAGAATTCTCCCTTACAGATCCAACCAGCATATCCAATTATAAACTACACGCCCTCCTCACCATCACTCCGATTTACACCAATGAAACCGGCTAATTCAGCATCAAACGCAGTTTCTCTAACATTCTAATTACTGAAAACCTAAAAACCTATGTCTTAGTAGATCCCTCATTCTTCACTCCCTGCCTTACATATAATCATACCTTACTGTGCCCTCCAAAGACCATCTTATACAGAGAAACCGAGAGCTCAAGGCTCGCGATTTTGGAACTCCCTCCCCTGTTCGTTCGTTCGTTCGTTCGTTCGTTCGTTCGTTCGTTCGTTCGTTCGTTCGTTCGTTCGTTCGTTCGTTCGTTCGTTCGTTCGTTCGTTCGTTCGTTCGTTCGTTCGTTCGTTCGTTCGTTCGTTCGTTCGTTCGTTCGTTCGTTCGTTCGTTCGTTCGTTCGTTCGTTCGTTCGTTCGTTCGTTCGTTCGTTCGTTCGTTCGTTCGTTCGTTCGTTCGTTCGTTCGTTCGTTCGTTCGTTCGTTCGTTCGTTCGTTCGTTCGTTCGTTCGTTCGTTCGTTCGTTCGTTCGTTCGTTCGTTCGTTCGTTCGTTCGTAATTTATTCGTTCGTTCATTCATTCATTTATTCATTTAATTATTTATTTATTTATTAATTGTATCTTTTTATTTATTATCTTTTAATTTATCCGTTCTCCCGTGTTTTGTATTCTTAGTTGTGAAATATGTTGTAATATACAAAATATAAAGAGTATATTTTAATAAAGAGTAAATTTATCTGCGTGTGTGATGAGTGTATGTATCGGCTGAATTGTAATTGTTTTTAAATTGCTGCAAAATAACGTATGATTATACGTTGAATATGTGGTTTTCGCCCGGAGTGACATTGTGACGTTTTAGAAGAGGGTGCAATAATAATTGCCTAAGCAATAATACCGCCACACCATATACATATATATATATATATATATTTAGTAGGGGGACTGCGCCCCCTGCTCGCTCCGCTCACCAATCCCCACATTTTACAACAATAGTTAAAATTATTTGTTTGCTTGACATTATTAATTCTTATAAGGAAATAATATAATTATTTTTTCTATTTTTTCCACACCACCTATGAGGTAAATAGAAAGGTTGGTTGATTTTTTTTGTTTTGTTTAATTTACTAATAATCATATTTATTAATGTACTGATAAATAAATGTGATTTATTGACATGCTAAACTCACATATATTTTTCATGATTATCATTTAATTATCAGAATCCCTTTCCCACCTCTATTGAAAAAGATAAACTTAAAAATCATTACGATAACCTGTATAATAATTAACGTAGATAATTCTATATTATATTTATCATTTAAGTATTTGTTATAATTTTTAATTTATTCATTTGCAATAGAGATTACCCATCTGTCTCCTTCCTATCTTCGGTGTGTATACCCAATAAAATAAAATTTTATAGAACACTATTTAACTTGTAAAATACCTATATATACTACTTGTGTATATCTAGATCTATTTATCAATTCAAAATTAATATGTTCTACTGAATTTTTTTCTAATGGGTATAAAAAAGTAATCATATAAATATACTCTTAAAAGGAAAAAAACTTGTTGAATTGAAAAATATTACAATTACAAAAACATATAATAAAGATTTTTAATAAAATAAATGAAATGCTTTCTTAGCTAATAAGATTCTGCTTATAAAATATTACTCCACCATGTCTTGAAATAATATTAAATAATCACGTTATTAATTATATGATTACTTTTATGGTTGGCTAATGTGCTTTGAATATTTTATTAATTTCTTTTTATTTTAATAATTAGTTATAATATGTGAATATATGAAACATTAAAAATTTTAAGTGGAAATATGGCGTATTCGAAATAAATAAATGATTAAACAAATTTTATAACCCATACAATACACGCAATATTTGTAACGTATTTATAATACTTTTCCAAACTTTCTGAAAGATAATAATTTAAAATTGGATCATTGTTTTCTACCTTTAACATTAAAATTTCAGAGACCTGAAACCGTATATAACATGGTACGTTTTCCCAATTTTTGAAAATTTCTAAATCACCATCTTTCCCAACAAAATTGTCTATTTCATTATTTAATTTAGTGTAATATAAATTTTTATCTACAGAATGTAAATAATTTTCATATTCTTCTTCCTGTTCTAAATAGTCATCAATTTGTTCGTTTAAATCTTGTAAAATTTGCAAATCTTCGGCATTTTGTGAATCCTCTAACTTAACGTAACAATTTTGAATTGGATCCCACTCCATACTATCGTCAATTTGTTCATCTAAAGCCTCTAAAGATTCTAAGTTTCGTAAATTTTCCATTATTTCGTTATGATCTTGATTTAATTTCCGTTCCATGTTATCCATCTTTATAATTTTCGAAGATATATTAACAATGCAATGAGAACTGTTTTTCCAATAGTTTATTTTATTTTTATTTATTTATAGATATATTTTAATTATATCTTAAAAGATTATGTTAATTTGCAAAAATTTCTTGCCATACTACATTAGCAATTTCTGTTAAATTTTCAGACTCATTTAGAATACATACTTTTTCTGGGTCTTTACATCTAGATAAAAGAACATATAATTGGCCATGAGAAAACAAAGGTCTTTTTATAAATATTCCTATCTCATCAAAACTTTGACCTTGTGATTTATTTATAGTCATTGCGAATACTAATACAATAGAAAATTGGTTTCTATAAAGAATAAACGGTAATGATGATGATTCTCCAGTATTTAAGGTTATTCGTGCAATGAATACCCTATCTCCAATTTTTTCTTCTGTTATTATTTCTGCTTCAATATTATATTTAAATAATTTTATTATTTTTAATCTTGTACCGTTACATAAACCATCAATAATACTTAAATTTCTAATCAACATATTAAATTAAACAAAACAAAAAAATCAACGCATACATCTAATTACCTCCTGGGTTGTGTGGAAAAAATAGAAGAAACTTTTACTTAAAATGGTATTTTACAAAAAAATTGGATTAATGATTGAAAACTTTATCAATAAAAAATTGTCTTGAAATCCTAAAACAATTTAACTGACTTTAATTTAAGTTTTTAAATGTTTTTCAAATAATGTAACCACTCCATATAACACAAAAAAACGCAGCTATCTATTTATCAATTTCTCTATTTACCTGAAAGATCGTTTCTATCTATTTATAAGTCTGGATATTTTCCTTTTAATCATTATGAGAGATTTTTTAAAAACATTATATAAAATTAATTACAATGAGGGGGGCGCAGGGGGGCACGAGGAGAGGAAAGAGGGGGATGAGGGGGGTGAGGGGGGATGAGGGGGGTCCATGTGGAAATCTACAAAAGTGAAAAATAACGTAGAAAAGTAAAATTTAACGCTATTTTGAGGAGATATCGTAAGAGGAGGGGCTGAGGGGGGCTGATGGGGGGTCGAGCGGGGCTGCGGAGGTCCGAGGGGGGGGGTGAAGGGGGATGAGGGGGGCTGGGTGATAGAGTTAGCGAATTAACTATATATAGGTATATATATATATATATATATATATCTACCTATATATAGTTAATTCGCTAACTCTATCACCCAGCCCCCCTCATCCCCCCTCATCACCCCTCGGACCCCCTCAGCCCCGCTCGACCCCCCATCAGCCCCCCTCAGCCTCTTTGAAAAGTGTCGGTTATTTTCTGAAATATATATATATATATATATATCTTCTCGATTTTTTAGAAAATAACCGACATTTTTATATATAAATGGATAACTTTCTGGGAAATCGAAAACAAAAATAAAATTTTTTTTTTCTTAAGAAATGTTCCTTCCAGTGTGTAGGATGCATGTAAATATTCTCAGATTTTTTGAAGTTCATAGGTTTAAAATTGATTGGAGCTAAATATGACCATATTTCCATGACTATATTTCCGGAACCTTTTACCCTTCTCCAAGAAAATTCAAGATTGCGAGAGGATGCTGAGTTCGATTAAAATTTGCCATGACCAGCACGTTGACATCTGACTGCCTAGGTTGAGGATGGTCTAGGTGTGTCCGGAGTTGGTGGATCGGCAGCGCCGCCCGAGATGGGCTGCGCACGGTCGGAGACGGGTAGCGAGCTCTTGCCCGAAGAATGCGAGCTGTCGACGTTGGGAGTGCTATTGGAGCGGCCTGCTGTTCCACAGGCAGGCGAACGGCCTTGGCTAAAAGTTTCTGCAGGGTAGTTGACGCTGTCCTTAGCGTGAGCACGCGGGTCAGTCCATCAGGTCCAGGATGGAGGTGCACAACACGTGCAATTGGTCACTTTGTGGATGGCAAGAGGTCGTCCGTAGAGAGCACCAAGTCGCCTTCCTGAATAGCAGAGTTGCGAGGCAGCCACTTAGAACGATGCTGCAGATTGTGGAGTACGTGCTTCTGCCATCGTTTACAAAAGTGTTTGCGCATCTGTGATATTGGCTTGTAGCGGGGAATAGCTGAAACAGAATATGAAAGAAGAAAGGGCTCTGGTAGAGCCGTGAGTGTAGATTCTACAATGAATTGTCCAGGAGTGAGCACCGACACGTCCTCAGGATCGTTGCTAAGTGGACTGAGCGGTCTTTAGTTTAAACACGCTTCGATTTGTGTCATAAGGGTGATGAATTCCTCGAAGGTGAGCTTGGAGTCGCCCAGCACTCTGAGTAGATGATGTTTTAACGTCTTCACGCCGGTCTCCTACAAGCCTCCAAAGTGAGAAGCACGTGAAGGGATTAATTTCCACGTTGTACCGTCATTGACCACAGCGTCCGCTACCTCCTGGCTGAGCTGCAATGTCGCTGAGAAAAGACGACGAAGTTCTGCACTAGCTCCCTGAAATGTAGTGCCGTTATCGCCTTAGGCTGTGTGGCACAGGCCTCGTCGTGCTATAAAGGTTAATAAATAGGTTTGTGATGTGCAATCAGAAACAACCTCGATGTGTACTGCTGTGCTGGCCATACACACAAAAATAGCAATATATCCTTTCAAGGAGTTTTGGCCACGTCCCTTTGAAGTACGCAGCTGGTACGATCCTGCGTAGTGGATCCAGTGAAACAACACCTGAGCAGAATGGCTGTTGTTCAGGATTATTGAA
The DNA here is from genome assembly GCA_949152435.1 of Gastracanthus pulcherrimus. Taxonomy (NCBI): domain Eukaryota; kingdom Metazoa; phylum Arthropoda; class Insecta; order Hymenoptera; family Pteromalidae; genus Gastracanthus; species Gastracanthus pulcherrimus. Next base: position 106,824,131 of record OX424573.1, read on the forward strand.
GGATGCTTTTCTTCTTTCCCAAGAAAAGCATTTTGAAGTCGTCCTCTCACTCTAATGATGCCTCAAGAATTCATAATGGGCAGGAAATGGCGCACGGTACAGGCTGATGGTAGTGTGTCATCTGAAAGCAAATAGATGCACTCAAGTGCGTAATGTTCACGATGAACGGCCCGCACTAAGGCCAAACGTGCGTTGTTGACCTCTTCGCCATTGAGCACCCGCGTCACCCGGTCATTCTTGAGAAGTCGTGCATTGGACCGCCACCTGTAAATCTATGCTATGGTTCGTACAAGTCGAGTGAAAGAAGAAAACCTTGAAATGGTTTTCTCGAACGTCTCTTCGGGACCGTCGTCCTTTCGAGCAGCGAGTATGGTGTGCTTCTTCCGTTCTTGTATATCCGTAGAGAAGATTTAGATTGGAGGCACCACTGACTTCAGTCAGTGGCGAGCCACGAGGGCCCGGACGACCAGAGTTTTTCCACCTTAAGCTGGGCCGGTGAAATACCTCTGGTGGCGAGATCGGCCAGATTTTCTGCTGATTTGACGTGACCCCAGTGAGCGTCTGCCAGAGTCTTCTGTATCTCGCTGACGCGATTCGCCACGACCGTCCTCCAACGCGCTGGACTTTTGTCATCCAGCCAGGCCGACATTACCCGGGAGTCTGACCAACAGTATATTCTAGCCGGAGGAATGTCCATGGCTGTCAGGATGCTGTCTATGAGATGAGTAAGCAGCGCTCCACATAGTTCCATTTAGGGTAGACTGGCCGTCTTAAGAGGAGCAACCTTACTCTTGGCGATTATAAGCGTTGACCTGGGGGTGAGCTCCTCATCGGGCACCACTAGGTAGACCGCTACAGCGGAGGCATGCATTGATGCATCCGAAAAACTGTGTAGATACCAAGTTGATCCTTGTAGAGAGCCAAACCATCTGGGAATTCGGATGTGCTCAATGTCTGGTAGCTGTCCTTATATTGTCGTCCAAGCTGTGTGAGTCTCGCTGAGGACTGGCTGGTCCCACTCATAACGTTTGATCCAGAGTACTTGAATGATCAGCTTTGTTCTTACTACGACTGGTGCCATCAATCCAATGGGATCGTATAGGCGAGAGACTGCAGACAGCATCGTCGTTTTTGTCGAGACTTCACCTTGTCGTTTAGTGGACACTCTAAAACAAAATGAATTATTATTGGGGTTTCAACGTAATTCGAGCGTTTAAACGACGTCCAGTTCGTCGAAAGATCAATCAGTTTCGAAAATAGATTTAAAATTTTTTAATATAGTGGGGTGGTTTGAAGACCACTTATCCAGTGACATTCCATTATAGTTCAGGATTGCAATCAACTGATCTCGTGCATCGGTGGCTAGCTGCAGCGTGTCTTCGCTCGTCAGTGCATCATCGACGTACATATGGTCCTCTAGGATGTAGGCTCCCAGGGGGAAGCGCTTGTGTTCATCCTGAGCCAGTTGCAGTAAGGTCCTCAAGGCCTAGTAAGGAGTACAGGCCGTTCCATACGTGACAGTGGTCATCCTCAAGTGCTGCATTGCCTGATCTGGAGAAGCTCTCCATACTATCCGTAGCCAGTCCCGGTCATTTGGATGTATGAGGAACTGTCGGAACAATTTGACAATATCTGCTGTAAAAACATATTTAAAAATTCTGAGTGTAGGCAGCCATTTAGGGGCAGCCCTTTTGAAGAAGGTTGAGAAGCGTTGAAGACCACACATATCTTTCCACTTCCATCCTGTTTGTAGACAGCGCGGTCTAGCATGTAGAAGGCTGCTCGCTTCTGTTGCTCGTCTGTGGGATCAGCTTTATGTGTTCGAGTGAAAGAAACTTAGACATGAATTTGGATTAAGCCTGTAGTTCTTCAGGCTTACATTTTAAGCGACGTTCAGTCTGCATGAGTCATGCAGTAGCCACATTCAAGGATCTAGGGCAGTTCGGAGCACTGGAGAAAGGTAACCTTAAAATGTACCTGCTTGAACTACCACGGCGATGTGTCCGCATGAAGTGCTCTTCGCACTCTTGGTCCTGGGAGGAGTGGTTAGATTTTTTCTTGACTTCTTCAAGCTCCCAAAATTTGCGTAACTCCTCGCAGATATTGACCTCCATAGATAGGTAACTGTACGAAGCAGGCACTAGTGCAGCGTTGCCTTTCGAATCGATAGGACCCATCACTACCCAGCCCAGCACCGTTTTTGGGACGAATGGTTGGTGCAGTGTGCCTTCGCGAAGTCCTTCTTATAGCAAGGCTGCGTAAATGTCTCCTCCGATGATGCAGTCTATCCCTGCGGGCTGAAACCAAACGGGATCTGCCAGTGCGAGAGTCTCCATGTGCCTCCATCGATGCTGGATTCTGGTTCGAGGCATGATTGTGGTTACGGTAGGAAGAACCAAGGCTATTAAACTCAGCCTGCAAAATTAGTTTTTTGCAAGGATCGCAAAATCACCACCATTGAAGCTTTTGCAGTGATATTTGTCACATTCTCAACCCCTCGAATGAGCACACTGTTGGTTGTCTTAACAAGTAAGAGAGATTGTGTCACTCGCTCTGATATAAAGGAGCATTCCGTTCCACTATATAGAAATGCTCGTATTATGATACGTTCACTACTTGGAGCCTCGAGATAGAGTTGTGCTGTAGCCAGTGGCGTCGACTGACATTTAATAAAAACTGGCTTGGCGTCACTTACTTGACACGTGCCGACGTACAGACCTGGAGATGGCATGAATTAACCCACTGGAGCATCCTTTTTCGAGTAGCTGACAGCGTTGTCTGGATGCAGCATAGTCCAGTGCAGTGGGAGATTCTGCAGCGTTCCTTTGGTGGATATCCAGGTGTTTGATGGCGTCGACGAAGATAGTTCGTGCAGAGATTATCCTCCTTGCCGTAACTGAACTTCCTGACAACAACATACGCCTGATATGTAGGGCAAATGCAGGAAATGCTTTCCCTTACACAGCTGGGAGAGAGGTTTGGGCACATTGTCGTTTGCACATTGGTCCACTAGAGCTGTTGGGACTGAGACATGTGCCATAACCGAAGGGCGCTGTGGCTTACTTATTGGCTTTAAACATGTGCCTCCCCTGTGGCTCGACTCATTGCTGTGGGCTGCATCAAGAGTGCGACAGCGATTTTCCAGAAATTTCACCAGTTCTGGGTAGGGAGGATAGTCTTCTACGCCTTCCTAGGATTTTTCCTAGTCTTCATTTTTAAAAATGATATTTTAGGTAATAATAAAAAAAACTCTATTTAAATTTGTTTAAAATATGTTAACAAGAAAGTACAAAAATTTTCAGCGTGATTCACGAAGAACTATTGCACAGGCTTACAAAGTAAGTTATGAAAATTATGTTTTGAGAGAAATGAGTTTAAACATAAATATCAATAAAAATAGCATGATCAACCATTTATCTACAGCTTCAAATAATTCTAAAAAAAATTAGCATTCGCGCAAAACCTGTTACTTTCGAGAGAAAATAAGTTAAATAAGTATATTACGCACACAAAACAGAGAGAGAGAGCGAGAGAGTACACCAACGTCCAAGCGCACGGACCGCCGCTACTCCAGCAGACGTCCACTACAGACACACATCAATACATTCGAATACGTGGATCACCGGGAGAGCGACCGCAGAGCGAGGGTATGACAGACCCGGCCAGGCACGGCCGACAGATGCGCGCGGAGCAGCCAAAGCGTGCCGGCATGATGTAGGCATCGCGGCGGGGATAGAGCGAGCGCGTTCGTTTATGGCGTGCGGAGGCCGAGTCTGTTCGCATCGCACTGGAACGAAGGAACGATACGTATGCTATATGCTACAGGGAAAATAGGTATATATACGCGAGGACCGTATTGCAGGCCATGCCCCCGTTTGCAGGCGGCCATTATCGCCACAATACATATCGAGTAGGTGACTAGTCGTAACCGAAAAGTCGAGTGTAATACAGGGCGCTGTTTAATATTTAAATTACTCACGTCGACTGAAGCAATGTATGCTGGGAAAAACTACAGTAACATATAACCTCCGGGTACTAATATGGTGAAATTTGAGATTGGGGCCATAGCAACAGGTGTGATAGAAAGAGATAGCTGCATCGAGTCTTGTGAGAGAGGGAGAGAGGGAGAGAGGGAGAGAGGGAGAGAGGGAGAGAGGGAGAGAGAGGGAGAGAGAGAGGGAGAGAGGGAGAGAGAGAGGGAGAGAGGGAGAGAGAGAGGGAGAGAGAGAGAGAGAGACGGAGCGAAAGGAAACGCCACGAGGAGAGGATGAGAGGATTTCCGTCCTGCCCATTTCGCTTCGAGCTCTCGCCGTAGTCAGTCGCATTTTTCAGCAGCATAGCTTTAGCATTCAGTAGTGTTACAGTCGAATTAAGTTCGATTGAGCGGGTTCTAATTTTTTTCACGTAACAAAATATATTTAATTTATGTGAGAAAACTAATCTTTGTCCGGAAACTTTCACTAACTATTATTTTCGTTTTATTTAACCATTGTGCGGGGTTATATATTTATGAACGCGCACTCGTAGGTACCAATCAATTTTTACTGTTGCTTGTTATAAGAGACAGTGCTCTTATAGAAGCGCTCACCTGTAAGCGAGTGGGTGACTCCTTCTTTTTATATGAGTCTGTGCTCTTCGGGAAGCGCTCACCTGTAAGCGAGCGGTGTCTTCTTCTTTTTATAAGAGTATGTGCTCTTATAGAAGTGCTCACCTGTAAACGCTCGTACTTGATTGGAGCCTTACCTTGTCCTACCACGTTTTATTATTATTCAAGGGTAAATTAATTATTTAGTAATGTAAAGAAATATTATATTTTAAATCTTATTTATTTCAGTAATCGTTTTAGCTTTCTTTTTATTAGCCGATTTTGTTTTTATATGGGTTAGTTACAATTCAGTTACATTGAGTTTGTATTTCTCGTTCTGATGCGTGAATGCGGAGAATCACTGCACTGTGCAAAGTTAATAGCGCGAAAATAGTTTACACACTTTTTGAACCACTGCACTCACACGAGTACATCTGGCTCGAAGGACGAATAATTGTTTGCGCGTTTCATTATTAATTGGAAATTAGTTTGAATTTACTTTAATAATATCAATACGCGGGCAAAACTTGCGTGAGATTGCAATAATAAAAGGGTTTTAAAGTAAGTAAAAGGAGTTAATCGAGTGTTTATATTAAATCGAGCTATTAATGCGCTCTTGTCCACTAAATATTATATTTAGAACTCGTTCTATTATTTAATTGTGGGCGTATAAAAAGGAAACAAGAGAGAAAGTATTTAATGCACCGGTGAGTGACGAAATCTGTCATGCGTCGAACACGATACTGCTCAAAGGACAAAGTCACGTGTCAGATAGTATAGCAGGCTACTTATCACACTCAGAGTCCGGCAGGAAGAGAGCGAGATAACACGGGGTTAATGGATTTGTTCTAGCCTTGATCCCGGCGGAGAAAGGGGAAACTGGCGCTACTCCTCTCGAATCGACTACCACAGTGTTAACCCGCTGGGCCTAGGGTGAAATTTTATGCGACCGAAACAAGATGTATATTGCAAAAATTAATTATACTTAAATATTATTTTATTAGATATCTCAATTAATAAACCTACAATTATTTAATTACAAAATTAATTATTATTACTTTATTAGTTTTGAACCACTTTATTCATATAATAATATCATAAACTCAAATTTTTTCTTTAGCTTACTTGATAACGTTTTTGTTTTAATATTTTATTAAAATCATAAATTTATTAAAGAAACTAAATAATACTTTTAAAATATTAATTCGAAGACCATAGATACTTTTGTCTTGTTCTTTTGTTCAAATTGTTCCTTTATTAAATAATCTGAATGATAGGTATGACATATTAATTGATTAACCATAGATATAGATGTAGATAGACTTCTCCGTTCTAAAATCGGACGGCACAGCACACCATAGCACAGAAACGCCACGGGATTGCGCTTATGTGAATTCTCACTTATGGTGAAGCAACAAGGTTGTATCTAAGTGCAACTAGTACTCTAGTTGTATCATCTACTACTTATGTAAAATTGTATTTATATATATCGTCGAGAGTCTACTCCGCACCTTACTATAAATGCGCTCTAAGGGCCTCTACACTTTGTTGTGAGTAAAGACGATTATTGTTTATTTTACAGCTGTAAGATGAAAATTTTTTAATATTGTGATTATTTATTATTATTATTATTATAAACTGTTTTAATATCAGTGCACGTTGAACAAGTATTTAAAGTTACTGTGTATAAATATTTATTCTAACTTCTAAAAATACTGAAGCATAATTTTTAAAGTATTAATTATAAGCAAAAATATATTTTGTCATACACGCAGAATTTCGCGTTTTCTCCTGCCTCTATAGCGGGCGCAAAGCAGCTGTTTGCCGGCCGGCGGGCGAAAAAAATTTGTTTGCCCGCTCTAAACAAAAAAATTACGTCCAGAGAGCGAAAATAAGGTATTTGTCGCCCGGCGGGCGAATAGTAGGTACTTTTTGGCCATTGATGAGAAAATTTTGGAAAATATTGGAAATTTTGGAAATTTTGGAAAATCTTGTAAGTTTTGGAAAATCTTGTAAGCTTTGGAAAATCTTGTAAATTTTGGAAAATCTTGTAAATTTTGGAAAATCTTGTAAATTTTGGAAAATCTTGTAAATTTTGGAAAATCTTGTAAATTTTGGAAAATCTTGTAAATTTTGGAAAATCTTGTAAATTTTGGAAAATCTTGTAAATTTTGGAAAATCTTGTAAATTTTGGAAAATCTTGTAAATTTTGGAAAATCTTGTAAATTTTGGAAAATCTTGTAAATTTTGGAAAATCTTGTAAATTTTGGAAAATCGTGTAAATTTTGGAAAATCTTGTAAATTTTGGAAAATCTTGTAAAATTTGAAAAATTTTGTAAATTTTGGAAAATCTTGTAAAATTTTGATAATTTTGAGAAATTTTGATAATTTGCTCACGTTTATACCGATTTGAAGAATAGTCGCAGTAAACACCCGCTCTAGAGGTATAAAAAAACGTAAAATCAATACATATATGACAAAAAATACGGTGTGGCCCTTGGGGGAAAAATATTTTTTTGTCCTTGTGTGATTGCAGTACTCGTCTTTGGCTCGCAAACGCACTCGCCTTCTGCTCCAAAATCACACGCAGGCAAAGAAAATAATACTTTTCACCCTAGGTACACAATATACTATTATATCTTACAAAGATTTTTGAAAGCTACAATTATTTATATTTATTGAAATCTATTATTCAGGATCTATAAGTTATATGAGGTATTCGAATCGATTACGATATTTATGAGGAAATATTTGTAGATATTAAATTCTATGAAAGATTTTCGTTCAAGCATTAAAAACTACCATTAAATTAATGACATGAGAAGCGAAATTATCATGCTTGGAACCAATAGAAAATATCGAATATGTATTAAGCTAATCAAGTGGAGGGGGTGGTGGAAGGGTTATGGAGGAGGTGGATGATGGAGGAATGGTGGAGGAGCATGTAGAAACGCGACGGGCATGGAAGAGCAAATGTATTATAAAATAAGGTAAATTTTGAACGAATTTCACGTTTTTTAATGGAGGGGCAGTGGCGGGGCTGAATACCCAAAAACACGGTAACAACTATATAATATAGAAATATGTATATATATATATATATATATATATATATATATATATATATATATATATATATATATATATATATATATATACATATTTCTATATTATATAGTTGTTACCGTGTTTTTGGGTATTCAGCCCCGCCATATATATATATATATACAATATAGGTATACTCCCAAGCAGGTATCACTCTACAACCTCATTTAAATCATTCTTAATTTTCAACGCATCATCAACAGAGTGTATGTAGTAAATCCCTTACAGATTTTAATGCATACAAGGTCATTTATATAAACGTAGAATAGCATCGAACCGAGGTGCGAGCCCTGGGGTACACCCGGTGCAGTTACTGTTTCGAAAATACTATTATTTAGTCTAACAGCAAATGAACGCCCACTCAAAAAAGATTTAATCCATTTAAAAACACTACCACGTACCCCTAGATTCCATAACTTATTTAATAACAGATCATGAATCACTGTAGCATTTACTGGACCTGAGACCTCCAATAATCATTAAACAACAGTAGATTGATCAACGTAGACCTACCTCTAATGAAGCCGTGCTAGTCCATGGATATAGATAGTATGGTGTTGCCAATCAAAACATTAGTAATAATCGCATCAATTAATTTGGAAAGTGTCCTAGTAATACAATCATGTCTGTAATTTCTCACATCTCTCCTATCTCCATTTTTGAAGACGGGCAAGATGTAAGAGAATTTCCAGTGGTCAGGAAAATGACCATGAGCCAATGATTAATTCCAGGTGGGGACACTTCATATAGGTGTTTCCAGGTGTTTTCAGCAACCCTCCAAGAAGAAGGGTGGTATAATTTATAGACCCATTGTGTTACTCACTAGTGATATGTATGTTAGACAAAGTTTCCCAACAAATTCAAAAGCATGACTAGAATATTCGGAATCATATTGAATCGTGCTACTATTCTGACATATACACTCAAGTAACATAACAAAAATGTTTTAGTAGTTCAATGATTCGGAGATGTGGTGAGGTTTAAATAACTACGCACAAGTTACGTATAAACGTTAGCTATTTATTGGAGTGTGACCGCACGGCTCGGCATCCTCGGGTGGTCTGAGGTGTGCGCGAGAAGGCGGAAGTGGCGCTCTAGTAAAGTTCAATATAGACTATATAATTTGAATTACGTAGTATGCATAAACATATATATATATATATATATATATATATATATATATATATATATATATATATATATATATATATATGTTTATGCATACTACGTAATGTATATATATATATATATATATATATATATATATATATATAGGTATAATCCTTAACATTCCGCCCATCTATCTTCGCAGAAGATACAATAATTAATTCACTAAATATTCTAAATAAATTCAGTCTAAAGAAATTAAATATATTTATAAAATAAAACACATAAATAAGTTAATAAAAAAAAACTTCATAGTTAAAGTTGCATACTTTTTCAAAAGTATATGAATAATAGTAAGCGAAGTGCTCCACAATATAATATATTATTATGTTTCAAAGCTAGTAGCTATGTGCAAAATAAGTTAATTTTCAGTTGTAGATTTGTTTATTCTTATACTAAGAAAGCATGTAAAATCAGTTACAAAAGTTTGCAATCACTATTGTACGTTAATAATATAATTGTTAATCAGAAACTCTTAAAAATAAAATGTTATCCATTTTGCGTAAGCACAAACTTTCATTCGAAACATGAACTTCAATTTATCTTCATCGCTGGCTATACTACTATTCATTTATATCCGAAACTTAAATATAACATTTTATCCCTTTTACATAAGCCCAAACCTTAATTCAACACATAAACTTGAATTTGTCTTCATCGATGGCTTATTACTATTCATTTATATAAAGTATATTTTAGAACACACAGCTTCAATGTCTTTATATTATTATTCAAATTGTTCACATTGATTATCGCGAAAATAAAACTTAATTTTTAACAGTAATTCACAATAAATTCTTTATCACTGGTGTAAGACTATTAAGAAAGTGTTGTTTTGTACGGAGGTATACAATTGCAAATATTAAAATTTGTAATTAACAAATGATATTATTTATAGTAATGACAATCTTTCATAACTGATTCTATATATATGCTTTACTCCTACATGCCAAAACTTTCATTCGACAACTTGCAATAGTTACTTGACATATAGTTACTTGCTTCGAGTACACTATAACTGTGATTTTCTCTTTTAGTTATGAATAACACATGGTTTTATTTGATAAGTTAAATGTAAATAATAAACACATAATAAAAGACTTTTACAAGTAATTGTGCTTTGTCTACTTTTAAACAAAAATTTTGAATTAAGACATAAACATAATAAGTGTGTATCTTGCATCACCTACAGTAGTAACTTATTTGCGTTCATTTAATTATGTTAAGATAACACTAATATTTTTTGTAAACTATATTTTACATTCTAATGAATAATATATAATATTATATTTGATACATTTAGCACATACATCTTAAATATAACAGTTGGCGAAGTCAAAGCACAAAAGCTAGTTGATTACTTTATATGAAAGTGAATGATCGAATTAAAATTATTTTTTATAAACTTTATATACTAAATTATTAACAAACTGAGTAACAACGTTTCGTAAAACTCATAATACTGTGACTTTATTTTGTATATTTTGATAAACCCATTATTACTGAACAATGTCTATCTAATCACGCTTGAAATATAAACTTAATAAAAAATAGGTTCGTTTTTCGTCGATGTCCATGGGGAAAGTATGTACGCTAAAGTATAGTGAGATATCACGCTACTTAAGGGAGTAGTATACCCATAAATCGCGAAAAAAACGATTCTTTTATAATTTATTTTTGATTCACAAACTATAAATAACTTAAATATGAGTTTCATTTACGAATAAAGCCATAACAAAATTTGTATAGGTTTTAAGTGATTATTTTTAAATTACTATATTTTTTTTAATTCGCGCATTTTTTGATAGTTATACAGATTGTAGCGCCATACTGCTGTGAAAAGGTGCAATCTCATCATATGTTCTTGTGAGTATTTACTTCCAAAGCTGTCAAGAAATATAGGTATTGTCAAGATCATAATAAATACTAAAAATGGATTACTGCATTATATTTATTCGATCAGATAAGTCATCTTATTTTATCAGTAGCTAATGTAATTTTTGATTGTATTACTTTGTAATATTTATCTTCAGAAAATCTGCATACCGTACCAAGGAAAAATAATCATCTGAGTAAACTGTTCATGAGGAAAAAATAAGTTTGAGTCAACGGGATGACATCTAGAAAGATATTCGAATCTATTACTGGTATATAAACTAATTTTACTTCTAAGCGTGTGATTTTTCTATTTGATGCTGAAGTAACATTATTTTCTTTCAGGTTACAATTGACACGCAGTGTATGATTCAGATGCTGAAATAATGCTTTATATTTGAGAACAGCTGCTGAAGTAGATCAGAATGTTATCATGTGGACTGAGATGTTATGTTTGAAGAAATTGTAACATTAGTGAAGTGTAACTTTAAATGCAATTTTCTCATAACTATGATTTCAGAGCTTGCGCGTAACCATCAGACTAAAATGGTGCATGGGTTTTGATGATCCAGGTCTTAAAATGCTTCTTTTGAAATCTATTTTAGACTTATGCGATTAAAAAACCTCTAAGAATTATTATCATGCGAGTATTCCAGTCTAAGTTTGAAAAATGACAATTTTAATAATAATGATAATTACTTTGTCTTTCAAAATAAATTTCTCTAAATAGCTTCAGTCAAAAATGACATATAAAAGGAACAATTTAAGACCAGCATGACCAAAATTCATGCATCGCTTGAGTCTGTAGGTTACGTGCAAGAAAAAATGTTCATAGACTCATATCTCCCTCTGTAAGGGGGGGGGGAGGGTTTCATCAGGGATGATTTTGGTATGAAATTTATTCAACTTTAACAATCCACTCATACTTACATTATAATTATTTTATTATTATTCTTTCAGATGGAAATCTTCAAAAAAGTGCTATAGGTATTCTACTCCCTTAAAAGTGAATGATCTCCACTCCATTTTTAGAGTTAAAAATCCACTCTAATTAGAGTGATTTATTTCACTCTAATTAGAGTGATTTATTTCACTCTAACGGGTTTAGAGTGTTCAATCAATATTTCAAAATAGTAATGGAATAGTTATAAAAAACAAACAGAAATATCACCGTTTATAAGTAATTGTATACTCTTTCAAATGCAAAATGAATCGATCATATAGTCTCCATTGGCTCAGTGAGTAAGACGCTTGCCTATCGATAGAAGACGCTGTACTAGTCGGGGGTACGATTCCCGGTGAAAATTCTCGAGAATGTTTTCTTAGAATTTTTCATCGGGAATAGATTTCCGCTACGCATTATGCTTTGATACAGAATTTATGCGCCCATATAGCCTCCTCGAAAGTGTCTGAGACGCTTTTAAGCAGGCGATGGGTTTCGCTCGATCGACCTCACACAACAAGACAAACAAGTATATAAAACACAAATGTAAAATCCAAAAAACATATGCATTGTGACATATCGGAGTCCGAAAAAAGGGGGGACACATGGCCATGAACTACAAAGAAAGAATTAAACAATCATATTATTTCTAAAATACAAAAATAATTTACCTTATCGATTTCAGAATATCGTAAAATAAAGAAATCATTTTAAAACAGAAACGGATCGATGAATCTCAAAATTTCATTTCAATTCAGAATCCTCATTAAAAAACGAAAAAAATGAGCCCTAGTCTGCAAAAAATGACCGCAACGTTCTCGAGATATAAACGAGAAAAATAAATTTTAAAAAATATAACCTCAAATAACTCGGAATATAAAGATCGTTATAATCTAGCCTTCTAAGTATGAATAGATAGTAAAACGCTACTTTTCTAGAAATTTTCAGAAGGAATAATGACGTTTTATTCAAGTTATGTTTTGACAAAAAACTTTTTTTTTACAAAATTATTTTTTTCTCGAAAAAGGAAAAGGATAAAGGCTTTAAAATTAACAAAATATTCTTATCCATATTCATAATCACCTCAAATTTTTACAAAAATTTTCCATGTTATATTTCTCAGATATCACCGTTCTAACAAAACACAACGTTTTCGTGTATACCAGAAAGTAGATTATTTAAAATTTTGGGTCGGAAAAGATACGTAATTTTATGCTCTTTAAAATGCAAAAAAAATTAATATGATATTATTTCAAACATACTAAAACTTACACCTTTTTCCCGCAAATCTCTTTTTTCCCACTTTTGCGGGAAAAAAGTAATTTTACTAGAAACTAGTACAACCTCCTTCATTTCATCAAGTTCTACCAATAACCCTGATTATCGATTGTTTTATAACAATATTGTCTTTTAACAATCCATTTTCCTCTTTCCAAGTCAAAAAGTGGCCACAGTTGAGATGGGCATAAAGTACTATATGTAATTCGAGAAAAAGGTCGATTTTTCCCTCGAGTGATACTGTCCTCGCTGCACTTCGCTCTCTCGGACAGTAAACTCACCTGCGGGCAAAATGTTTGACTTTTTGCCCTTGTTACATAAAGTACTATTTTTTTCAAATTGTCATATTTCATCAGAGAGTTCTCCAGATTTTAGCTCTAGAACTGTTTATCCATTGTTATTGTATTTTTCGATTTAACTTTCTAACCTTAAAACCTTGTGAAAATCACGTTTTAGAGTTTTGAAGTTACAAATTATAGATAGTAAAAGTACGCATCGTCGCACGGTTGAGAAATTTGAAGAAGGAATAGTTAGTGAGTCTACGACAATTTACCCGTACTGTAAGAAAACGGCCATGAAGAGCGTTTTCTGCTCGGGTTTTGACGTTTTATACCACACTTCATGCGCTGTAAGAGTAGAGATTGACCGTCTAGGCCGCTTCAAGAGTTGTGCTACATTACGTGAGACTACTCTAGGAGTTGCGATAAACAGATCTGAATATTCAACAGGCACTATCACGAAAGTAAACTCTCGCAACTAGTATGATTTCGGCATATCTTTAAGATCTGTGACTCCTACACAGGAGAATAACCCTGCTACTCCTGGTACTTTACTAAGTGAATTCCAGAAGTTGGTTTCATGGATGAAACATAAAATCGGTTTAACTAATAAAAACATTGAAGCTATGAATTAAACCCTCACTACTTCGAATGCTAACTTGTGTTCAATGCAACCTAAGATATCTAATTACGATGCAAGAATTAAGAATAACACGAGAGAAATATTCAACATGAACACTAAACTGGAGAACAACTTAACCCAAATTGGTGTATCTGCATCTGCGAATGAGTCTGTATTAGTGCCGGGTTCATCTAACCTGCCTGTGGAGTCACTTGCTGCTGAGTTACAACACCGTGTTTATCAATCTCTAAACGTGATCATTTATTATCTCCCAATGGACGACAATCAACAGCATCTCATTCGAGTTATAGAGGTGTTGGGCCGTTCCAACAATGTGAATTTGGAGTACATCTATATACGTAGATTCATCAGGCCTTCTAATAACGATACATCTCCGATTATTGTCAGATTAGCATCTATTGAAGATGTGAGAAGAATTTAAAAAAACTGGAAGCTTCTTCCTACAAGAATTCAAGTATCGGCTGATCGCACCAAGGCTCAGAGAGACTTGTACAACAGACTTAAGCGGGAGGCTGAGGAGTACAACAGAACTAATCCCAGGACAAGGAAAACTGTCAGATTTGGAAATGGTGTACCTCCTCTAATGGATGACAGAAAAAAATAGAAGAGGTGGTTTGTACTAATTTGACTGTCCATTACCAGAATATTCGTTCTATTAAAAATAAAGAAAATTACTTAAGTTCAAAACTAATGTGCATAATTTTTCTCATCATCCAGATATTATCGAATTTTTTGAGACTTGACTGTATCCAGATATTGAGTAAATCTAGCTGGGTGACGAACGTGATACCATCTACAGAACTGACAGAGATTCATCTAAGGCTGGTGTCTCTAGGGATGGAGGAGACATGGTCGCTACAAAATATAATTTAACTGCGACTAAACTATCCGCGAAATCCAAGGACGAGCAACTATTTGTAAAATTGACGCTGCCTTAAATTAAGATTATTATTGGTGCAGTTTATCACTATCATCTGATGTTGCTAAATAGAATGTACTCGTATTTAGCCTATCGGTGGAGAATCTAACGAACAATTTTACTGATCACCAGTTTGTTGTATTAGGAGTTTTTAACCTCCCAAATATCATCTGGTCATATAATGATGAGCTCTTGTTTACCCGAATTGGATATCTGGATCCTAATGTGCATCAATATGCTGTTTCTATTTGTGCGAGTATGTCTCCTTTCAACTTGGTCCAGCAATACCCCATATATCCTGAGTAAGATTACTCCTTGGATCTTCTATTCGCTCTGGAGGGAATGCTAGCTTATTCTAAAGTTGTGGATCAGCTTGTCTAATTGGATGATGATCATATACCAGGTTTATTCGTTCATAATTCTAAAGTATCACCATGAATTTCTTCGAATAGGAAACTTAATTTTATAAAATCGAATTACGAATGTATTAATCGTACCCTTAGCGAATTAAACTGGGATCCTCTCATGAATTGCGATGATGTTAATGTAGGTCTCAATTATTTTTATAATGTTCTTGATGGGGTTGTTAAAAAAATATGTTCCGTATTCATTTGAATATTCTAGTTCATATGACGCATGATACAATAAGGAACTTAAAGAAATTATAATTAATAAGAAGAAAGCGCACTGTTATTGGAAGGTCTCCGGATCATTGACTAATTATATTTAATTTAAGCGGCTAAAAGCATAAGGTATAAAGCTGTATAAGGCTATCTGGGGATAAATAAAGAAAGTATATGCAATCGATTGAAGCTGGTTTGAAAAATAATTTTATTGCTCCTATGGCAAATTATTGGAATCTAATGACAGTATTCTTGATAATCTTGATCCGTTTGACAAAGCTACCTCCTTAAATCTCGAAAATGTCAATCTTTTTTGTTAAGGATTATACCTATATATATACGTAGTATACATAAACACACACATATATATATATATATATATATATATATATATATATATATATATACATAAACTAAATATATATATATATATATATATATATATATATATATATATATATATATATATATATATATATATATATATATATATATATATATATATATATATATATATATATATATATATATATATATATATATATATATATATATATATATATATATATATATATATATATATATATATATATATATATATATACAACATAAATACAACTCGGCATCCTCGGGTGGTCTGAGGTGTGCGTGAGAGGGCGGAAGTGGCGCTCTAGTCAAGTTCAATATAGACTATATAATTTGAATTACGTAGTATACATAAACATATATATATATATATATATATATATATATATATATATATATATATATATATAGTCTATATTGAACTTGACTAAAGCGCCACTTCCGCCCTCTCACGCACACCTCAGACCACCCGAGGATGCCGAGTTGTGCGGTCACGCTCCAATAAATAGCTAACGTTTATACGTAACTTGTGCGTAGTTATTTAAACCTCACCATATCTCCGAATCATTGAACTACTAAAACATTGGTCCTTCGCCGGATTAGGAGTTCTCGGTGAGTTTTTAGCGGATTGCAAAGTATCGGCTTCGCCGCGCGCGTATGGATTGTTAGCGCGGAGCACGGTAATTCGGTCGTGACTTAAGCTCGACATCCTCGGGAGCGGGAGACAAACTCCGTTGTCTCTACGCTGCAAGCTGCTGTCATTTTATGACACCAGCTTGGTTAAAAAAAAAACAAAAAGTTCGATTAAAAGTCGGAGAGGGGCAGAGATAGAGATAGACGCGACGCCATCTTGGCGATTTGGCGCGTGCCGGACGCCATCTTTAAAATTTTAGCGCGTTTCACCGTGGTGTGCGCAGTTGCGTATGCTTTTCGGAGCAACGTTTTGGGCAAGAAAGAGAGAGAGAGAAAGAGAGAGAGAGAGAGAGAGAGAGAGAGAACGACCTCTCCTCCTTGCTATTGCAGTGGAAGTGTGCAAGTCAGCAAATGTGTGTGCATGTTCCTGCAAGAGCTACCGTCAGCGTGGTGATCGCCAGTGGCGCTCGCTTCATCGGCGGAGGACGCGGGCTCGCAGCAGTGTCAGCGACAGCCCCCACACACACACACACACACACGCACGCTAGCACCTACGGCAGCGACAGCCGACGCACCGCAGCATATCAAGCGCGAAGCTGCACACAAGCTCGCAGCAGTGGCAACAGCGCTGGCGGTAGCCAGTGTACACATGGACACGCGCGGCTTTGCGAATTGCGATTGCCAGCGGCCGCACCAGAGCACAGCCGCGCAGCTACAGCGCAGGCAGCAGCCAGCGCAACGCACGCTCGCAACAACAACAGTGATGACGGCAGCCAGCGCGCACACGCAGCTCTATAGTCTACAGCAGCAGCGCGCATAGCACGCGAGCTCCAGCATCAGCGGACGACGCACATGCTGTTTTGAGGCACAAGACACAGGCGGCTTTCAGCTATTCTCAACCTTTGCTGGTGCCAGTAATATTCGACTACCAACAGCCGCAGCTAAGTATGGTCACGAAGCTCCTCAAGCAGCGCGTTGGTGGTTTGGCGTCCTTCAGACAGCTTACATTTATGGTGGTGGAATTGCTTGTGGGAATTTAAGGTTATGTCGTTCAAAAACAACATGTACTAAGTAGAGAGCAACATGCAGTAAGTTTTTCCAATTGTTTATTTGAATTATTTCGAAGCTTGACTGGGCTTCGCTGCTTTCTTTTATTATTAGTTGGATTTAATTGTTAATTTGCTTTTATTGTAATTTGAAAACTTCAAGGCCCAGCAAGACTTCGCTGATTGTCTTAGTTGATAGATTAAATAGGCTGTTTTTTTACTTATCATCAAATTAAATAGGCTGTTCTTGTACTTATAATCTAATTGAATTACCATAACAGGATGTTCTTGCATTTATTGTTTGATTAAGCTATCGTATGAAGTTTAATTTATTGCTAAGTTAAGTAGAGCATTTTGCGCATACATAAGGGCGTTCAGGTAATTGGCAATTCTTGTCTCGTTTTCAGGATTAGTGACTTATTAGTTATTTGCAGCATGACATATTGTTTAAAATTTGCCAAAAATTTTTTTGTGCTTCCATTGTCTTTTCTTCTTCTTATTACAAATTCAGATTGACTCTGGCAAGAGTTTGAATATTTTTTCTGGTTTACGCATTCTCTTAAGAACTTGTAGAAGTAATTAATTGTATTGAAATAAGGTTATATTAGCCAATTCGTAATGGAAGGCTTTGTGACATCACAGAGCGCTCTGCTTTATAAAATTGATCGGTCTTACGAGAATTACAAAGAAGGAAATCAAAAGAAATACAGCTACCTCATGAAAATATTTTAACAGATAAAGTAGTTGACTTGACGCATAAATATTTCACTGATAAGTTTATTGAAGTTGCGGAAGAAACATTCTTGGAAAGGAAAGGTGAATTGTTAGAACATTATAATACGTTGACTCTGCCACCAGTAGAGTCAGCTTCAAGATATCTCAACATTACACAGGAGGCGGAAACAACGGAGGCAAAATTGCCAAAAATTAACCTTCCAAAATTCTCTGGTGATTACAAGGTTTGGAATTCATTCAAAAAATTGTTCGAGTCACTGCTAGGAGCACACCATCTGTCTGATATCTCAAAGTTGCACTATCTAAAAACTAGTCTTGAAGGTTAAGCCTTGAAAGTTGTTAAGGATATTCCTTTTGAGGAAGGTAATTTTGATTTGGCTTGGACGGAATTAGTCGATCTTTATGAAAATAAAAAGCGGCTTGTCCATTTACACCTCTCTTCATTGTTTTCTTTAAAAAACATGCATGCTGAGTTTGCTTCTGAGCTCAAGCGACTATTAAATGGAACAACTGGTCCTCTTTTATCCTTAAAGGCCATCGGCATATCAACTGCCAAATGTAATGTCATTTTAGTCTTCGTGACTGTTAACAAGCTTGATATGGTAACACACAAGGAGTGGGAAACTTCCATTGGAAAGTCTGCTGAACCTCCCAAGTTTGAAGAATTGACAGCCTTTTTAAAGGTTAAATTAGGATCTTGGAAGCTTTAGAATCGGTTGATAGAAGTAGATCTTATAGTTCTCAAGGGACAGCAAAAGTTAGTTTTTACAATGGTCAGTCCAAGTCAAGTTCGAATAAATTCACTTCAGTTTCAAAAAATTTTCATGTAGCCGCAAATAGTGAACAATTGAAATCAAAATGCTCGACGTGTCATAAGCCTCATTTTATTTTACAATGTAAACAGTTTAAAGCTTTACCAGTGTCTCAGCGGTATGCCTTCGTAAAAAGCAAAAGACTGTGCTACAATTGTTTGCACAACAATTTAATCGATAGTTGTTCTTCAAAAAATAGATGCAAGAAATGCAATAGCAAGCATCATATAATGTTACACTTAGTTCATCAACAACGGCAAGAAAATATCACTCTTCCAAACATTTGTAATTCGGCCAACAATTCAAATCCTTCAAGGCCTCAAAATAGTATTTCCTCAGAAACAAGTGTTTCAAATAATCAATCGGGAGTAGTACAGTCGAAACCAGAACAAGTTTTATTCGGAACGGCATGGGTATATGTAGCCAATGAAAGGGGAGAACAAGTATTAGTAAGAGCAATTGTAGATCAAGGAGCACAGTCCTCATTTATATCTGAGTCGTTATGTCAAAGATTGCAATTAAAAAAAAAACAGTTTCTGTGCTGCTAACCGGCAATGGTAGTAATACTCAGGTTAGATGCAGTAGTTCAACTAATTTTACAATAAAACCTTACTTTAATTCAACTTTCAGTTGTCATTTCACTGCATATGCTCTGCCCAAAGTGAGTAGTTACAAACCGAACACCAGAGGCAAGGAGGCGAATTCTTCTTCTGCATGGTTTGAAGTTGGCTGACCCGTTATACAATCAACCAGGAGTCATCGAGGTTCTACTGGGCACGGCCATTCATGCCAAGGTTGTAGAGAGTCAGGTAATCAAGGGCAAGAAGAATGAGCCAGTAGCAGCGCAGACCCAGCTGGGCTGGATGATTCCTGGGAGATCTGATGCGGAAGAACATCGCGTGCTAGGGGCGTCAACTGGAGGTGAGCGAGCTACTGCAACAATTCTGGAAGCTGGAGGACGCTGCAACTACTAAAATTGTATCATCAGATGCACAGATCTGCGAGCAATACTTTCAATCCACTCACAGTCGATCTGCATAAGCAAGGTATAAAGTAAAATTGCCATTTAAAATCAATGATATACCGGATCTGGGTGACACCTACCAGCCAGCACTTAGATTGTTGACTAGGATGGAAGAAAGGTTCCAAAAGGATCAAAAGTTTGAGAAGGCTTATCATGATTTCATGCAAGAATATTTGGACCTAGGTCATATGTCTCTTATTTCAGATTCTGCCATTGATATTTCTTGCAGCTGTTTCTTACCTCATCATGGTGTACTAAAGGAGAGCACCTCAACTACTAAGCTGAGGGTTGTTTTTAATCGTTCTATGAAAACTCGAGCTGGTCATAGTTTGAATAGTAGTTAGCACGTTAGTTCCAATTTATTGCTCAATTTGCCCAATCTTGTTACAGCTTGGCGCAAGTGTAGGTTTGCTTTCATTTCAAATGTAGAAAAAATGTTCAGGCAGATTAGAGTTCACCAGGATGACCAAAATTGGCAGCTGATTCTTTGGCGGTTTGATGTGAATCAACCGGTAAAGATTTATAGGTGAAAAACAGTAACATATGGTGTAGGTTCCAGTTCATTCTTAGCAAGTCGAATTGTGAAGCAGCTGGCGCTTGAGGAAATGGAAAAATTTCTTCTAGGTTCTGAAGTTTTGTTGTCAGAGGTTTATATGGACAATATTGTCTCTGGAAGCCACAGCATTGAAACTGCTCGTCAAAAACAGGCAGAAGTGATTGAATTGGCCCAGATGGGCGGTTTTACGCTGCATAAATGGATGGCAAATGAAGCTTCATTGTTAGAGTGGTTATCAAGTGATCTGTTAGCTGCTGAACCACGTCATCTTCTTAAAACTGAGTCATTTGGTATATTAGGTCTTCGTTGGTTGCCAATGGTGGATTTATTCAAATTTAGTATGGAAGTTGAAGTTGATGTATTTCAGTGGCCAAGAAAACTAGTGCTTTCAAAGGTTGCAAAACGCTTTGACCCACTTGGTTTGTTGGCTCCAGTAATTATCACAGCAAAGATATTTTTACAGAAACTTTGGGTTTTGAAGTTGGGATGGGACGACTTGTTACCAGTAGCTGAGGCAGATGAATGGACAGAATGGTATACACAGCTGATTGATCTTCAGAAAATTGAAATACCTCGTTGGTTAGGTTATACACCTGACGTTGTATCTTTGCAACTTCATGGTTTTGCTGACGCGTCAAAGTCTACTTATGGAGCGGTAGTGTATTTGAGAACGGTTGATAAGGATCTAGCCATAAAGGTTGCATTAGTACATGCTAAATTCAGAGTAGCACCTTTGAAAACGTTGAGTATTCCAAAATTAGAATTGTGCGCTGCACATCTGCTTGCTAAGTTGGTAAACAAGATTTTGTCTCAGTGCGATCATTCTAAGTTAGAAGTTTATGTATGGTCTGATTCATTACACTAGTTCAAGGACATTCCCTCAAAACGGCCGCCATTTATTGCCAATCTTTCTTCAGACGTCCACATTCTAGTACCTGAAGCTCGCTGGTCGCATGTTAGGACGAACGACAATCCTGCAGATTCGGTTACTCGAGGAGTTCGTCCGGCTGAGCTGAAATCTTTACAAATTTGGTGGAAGGGTCCCGACTGGTTGTCACTGGAGCAGGATAAATGGCCTGTCTCATTTTTATAAGTTCAAGCCAGTGATGAATCAACGAGACTCTGGTCTGTGGAGAGCAGTTCAGCTACGCTTGTAGCATCGATCACAGTCAATAATGCACCTTCAGATAGAAGAGTAGTTGATGAGTTTTTGCAACTGTTTGATAGATCTTCCTCACTCTACAAACTCTTGGAAGTTATTGCTTATATTTTAACATTAGTAGATAGAATTCGTGGAGTTTTGAAACGACATACTTAGGCGACCATATTTGCACAAAGTTGGTACAGTGTCCAATTTCACAACAGCAATGTAGTGGTATCAGCATCAGAAATAGCCAGAGCACGTTTAGTATGTATATATTTATTGCAAAATTCTAGCTTTTCGAAAGAAATCGAATTATTGAAACTGGGTAAAACATTAGCAAATTCTTCGACTCTGGTCAGCTTAAATCCGTTTATAAAGGATGATTTGTTATTAGTAGGTGGACGCTTAAAAAACTCGTTGTTGTCTTTTGACCCGAAATACCCAGCCATTTCGCTGTTTCAGGGCCATTTCACAAGGTTAGTTATTGAGGATTGTCACATTAGAATGCTGCATGGTGGTGTGCAGCTCACGCTGGCCACACTTCGTAATCAGTACTGGCTGATCAAAGGAAGGCAACGGGTTAAAGCCGTTATACAAAACTGTGTAACGTGCGCTCGTTACAGAGCTACTCAAAGCTATCAGCAAATGGGAAATTTAACTGCTCAGAGGACACGGCCTAATCGTCCATTTAGTCACTCAGGCGTTGATTACGCAGGTCCGTTTCAAATACGCACATCGTTAGGTAGTGGGCAATCATCGTATAAGGGTTCCATTTGCTTATTTGTTTGTCTAAGTACATGTGTTGTACATTTGGAAGTAGTTTCTAATTATTCGGCAGAGGCCTTTCTAGCAGCTTTTTGCCGTTTTACTTGTAGGCGTGGTCATTGTCAGTTACTACTTAGCGATCAAGGCACAACGTTTGTTGGGACTGATACTGAGCTTAAGAAGATGTATAGTCATGCTTCAAATTATTGTCAGCAGTTAGCTACTGTTTTGGTTAAAGAAGGAACTGAGTGGAAGTTTAATCCGCCTGGAGCCCCTCATTTTGGAGGTATTTGGGAGGCGGCTGTAAAGTCCACAAAACACCATCTGCGGCGGATCATTGGTGAGGATAAATTGACGCTCGAAGAGTTCTCCACGTTGTTATGTCAGATTGAGTCTTGTCTCAATTCACGTCCAATTTCTCCTATGTCCGACGATCCCGCTGATTTACAGCCGCTCAATCCGGCGCATTTCTTGATTCTCACCGACTCATTTATTGTTCCAGAAGCTGATTGTTTATAGGACAATATACCACCTACAAAACGTTGGCAACTAGTACAGCAAATGCTTCTGAGTTACTGGAGACGTTGGTCCCAAGAATATCTGCAAGGGTTGCAGAGACGAAACAAGTGGATGTCCCCTACGCGTGATGTACGGCTGGGCGATTTAATTTTAATACGCAACGAGCTCACTCCGCCTTCCCAGTGGCCCGTGGCAAGGGTTATACAGCTCGATCCTGGTAATGATGGTCTGACCAGGGTAGTCACTCTACGCACCATCAAGAGCACTCTACAGCGTCCAGTTACGAAGATAGTTATGTTGCCAGTTGATGTTGATTATAAGTAACTTCATTGCATTGTATAAAGTTAGAAAAATTTAAAGTTTGAAGCTATATTGTTTAAAGTCACTTAGAAAATTTTAAAGTTTGTTTAAAGGTTGTCTAATTCATTTATGAATTAATTATTGTATCTTCTGCGAAGATAGATGGGCGGAATGTTAAGGATTATACCTATATATATATATATATATATATATATATATATATATATATATATATATATATATATATATATATATATATATATGTTTATGCATACTACGTAATTCAAATTATATAGTCTATATTGAACTTGACTAGAGCGCCACTTCCGCCTTCTCGCGCACACCTCAGACCACCCGAGGATGCCGAGCCGTGCGGTCACACTCCAATAAATAGCTAACGTTTATACGTAACTTGTGCGTAGTTATTTAAACCTCACCACATCTCCGAATCATTGAACTACTAAAACATTTTTGTTATGTTATTTGAGTGTATATGTCAGAATAGTAGCACGATTCAATATGATTCCGAATATTCTAGTCATGCTTTTGAATTTGTTGGGAAACTTTGTCTAACATACATATCACTAGTGAGTAACACAATGGGTCTATAAATTATACCACCCTACTTCTTGGAGGGTTGCTGAAAACACCTGGAAACACCTATATGAAGTGTCCCCACCTGGAATTAATCATTGGCTCATGGTCATTTTCCTGACCACTGGAAATTCTCTTACATCTTGCCCGTCTTCAAAAATGGAGATAGGAGAGATGTGAGAAATTACAGACATGATTATATTACTAGGACACTTTCCAAATTAATTGATGCGATTATTACTAATGTTTTGATTGGCAACACCATACTATCTATATCCATGGACTAGCACGGCTTCATTAGAGGTAGGTCTACGTTGATCAATCTACTGTTGTTTAATGATTATTGGAGGTCTCAGGTCCAGTAAATGCTACAGTGATTCATGATCTGTTATTAAATAAGTTATGGAATCTAGGGGTACGTGGTAGTGTTTTTAAATGGATTAAATCTTTTTTGAGTGGGCGTTCATTTGCTGTTAGACTAAATAATAGTATTTTCGAAACAGTAACTGCACCGGGTGTACCCCAGGGCTCGCAACTCGGTTCGATGCTATTCTACGTTTATATAAATGACCTTGTATGCATTAAAATCTGTAAGGGATTTACTACATACACTCTGTTGATGATGCGTTGAAAATTAAGAATGATTTAAATGAGGTTGTAGAGTGATACCTGCTTGGGAGTATACCTATATTGTATATATATATATATATATATATATACAATATAGGTATACTCCCAAGCAGGTATCACTCTACAACCTCATTTAAATCATTCTTAATTTTCAACGCATCATCAACAGAGTGTATGTAGTAAATCCCTTACAGATTTTAATGCATACAAGGTCATTTATATAAACGTAGAATAGCATCGAACCGAGTTGCGAGCCCTGGGGTACACCCGGTGCAGTTACTGTTTCGAAAATACTATTATTTAGTCTAACAGCAAATGAACGCCCACTCAAAAAAGATTTAATCCATTTAAAAACACTACCACGTACCCCTAGATTCCATAACTTATTTAATAACAGATCATGAATCACTGTAGCATTGTGTATAACCTAACCAACGAGGTATTTCAATTTTCTGAAGGGGAGTATACCTATATTGTGTATATATATATATATATATATATATATACACAATATAGGTATACTCCCCTTCAGAAAATTGAAATACCTCGTTGGTTAGGTTATACACCTGACGTTGTATCTTTGCATATATATATATATATATATATATATATATATATATATATATATATATATATATATATATATATGCAAAGATACAACGTCAGGTGTATAACCTAACCAACGAGGTATTTCAATTTTCTGAAGATCAATCAGCTGTGTATACCATTCTGTCCATTCATCTGCCTCAGCTACTGGTAACAAGTCGTCCCATCCCAACTTCAAAACCCAAAGTTTCTGTAAAAATATCTTTGCTGTGATAATTACTGGAGCCAACAAACCAAGTGGGTCAAAGAGCTTTGCAACCTTTGAAAGCACTAGTTTTCTTGGCCACTGAAATACATCAACTTCAACTTCCATACTAAATTTGAATAAATCCACCATTGGCAACCAACGAAGACCTAATATACCAAATGACTCAGTTTTAAGAAGATGACTTGGTTCAGCAGCTAACAGATCACTTGATAACCACTCTAACAATGAAGCTTCATTTGCCATCCATTTATGCAGCGTAAAACCGCCCATCTGGGCCAATTCAATCACTTCTGCCTGTTTTTGACGAGCAGTTTCAATGCTGTGGCTTCCAGAGACAATATTGTCCATATAAACCTCTGACAACAAAACTTCAGAACCTAGAAGAAATTTTTCCATTTCCTCAAGCGCCAGCTGCTTCACAACTCGACTTGCTAAGAATGAACTGGGACCTACACCATATGTTACTGTTTTTCACCTATATATCTTTACCGGTTGATTCACATCAAACCGCCAAAGAATCAGCTGTCAATTTTGGTCATCCTGGTGAACTCTAATCCGCCTGAACATTTTTTCTACATTTGAAATGAAAGCAAACCTACACTTGCTATATATATATATATATATACAATATAGGTATACTCCCAAGCAGGTATCACTCTACAACCTCATTTAAATCATTCTTAATTTTCAACGCATCATCAACAGAGTGTATGTAGTAAATCCCTTACAGATTTTAATGCATACAAGGTCATTTATATAAACGTAGAATAGCATCGAACCGAGTTGCGAGCCCTGGGGTACACCCGGTGCAGTTACTGTTTCGAAAATACTATTATTTAGTCTAACAGCAAATGAACGCCCACTCAAAAAAGATTTAATCCATTTAAAAACACTACCACGTACCCCTAGATTCCATAACTTATTTAATAACAGATCATGAATCACTGTAGCATTGTGTATAACCTAACCAACGAGGTATTTCAATTTTCTGAAGGGGAGTATACCTATATTGTGTATATATATATATATATATATATACACAATATAGGTATACTCCCCTTCAGAAAATTGAAATACCTCGTTGGTTAGGTTATACACCTGACGTTGTATCTTTGCATATATATATATATATATATATATATATATATATATATATATATATATATATATATATATATATGCAAAGATACAACGTCAGGTGTATAACCTAACCAACGAGGTATTTCAATTTTCTGAAGATCAATCAGCTGTGTATACCATTCTGTCCATTCATCTGCCTCAGCTACTGGTAACAAGTCGTCCCATCCCAACTTCAAAACCCAAAGTTTCTGTAAAAATATCTTTGCTGTGATAATTACTGGAGCCAACAAACCAAGTGGGTCAAAGAGCTTTGCAACCTTTGAAAGCACTAGTTTTCTTGGCCACTGAAATACATCAACTTCAACTTCCATACTAAATTTGAATAAATCCACCATTGGCAACCAACGAAGACCTAATATACCAAATGACTCAGTTTTAAGAAGATGACTTGGTTCAGCAGCTAACAGATCACTTGATAACCACTCTAACAATGAAGCTTCATTTGCCATCCATTTATGCAGCGTAAAACCGCCCATCTGGGCCAATTCAATCACTTCTGCCTGTTTTTGACGAGCAGTTTCAATGCTGTGGCTTCCAGAGACAATATTGTCCATATAAACCTCTGACAACAAAACTTCAGAACCTAGAAGAAATTTTTCCATTTCCTCAAGCGCCAGCTGCTTCACAACTCGACTTGCTAAGAATGAACTGGGACCTACACCATATGTTACTGTTTTTCACCTATATATCTTTACCGGTTGATTCACATCAAACCGCCAAAGAATCAGCTGTCAATTTTGGTCATCCTGGTGAACTCTAATCCGCCTGAACATTTTTTCTACATTTGAAATGAAAGCAAACCTACACTTGCTATATATATATATATATATACAATATAGGTATACTCCCAAGCAGGTATCACTCTACAACCTCATTTAAATCATTCTTAATTTTCAACGCATCATCAACAGAGTGTATGTAGTAAATCCCTTACAGATTTTAATGCATACAAGGTCATTTATATAAACGTAGAATAGCATCGAACCGAGTTGCGAGCCCTGGGGTACACCCGGTGCAGTTACTGTTTCGAAAATACTATTATTTAGTCTAACAGCAAATGAACGCCCACTCAAAAAAGATTTAATCCATTTAAAAACACTACCACGTACCCCTAGATTCCATAACTTATTTAATAACAGATCATGAATCACTGTAGCATTGTGTATAACCTAACCAACGAGGTATTTCAATTTTCTGAAGGGGAGTATACCTATATTGTGTATATATATATATATATATATATACACAATATAGGTATACTCCCCTTCAGAAAATTGAAATACCTCGTTGGTTAGGTTATACACCTGACGTTGTATCTTTGCATATATATATATATATATATATATATATATATATATATATATATATATATATATATATATGCAAAGATACAACGTCAGGTGTATAACCTAACCAACGAGGTATTTCAATTTTCTGAAGATCAATCAGCTGTGTATACCATTCTGTCCATTCATCTGCCTCAGCTACTGGTAACAAGTCGTCCCATCCCAACTTCAAAACCCAAAGTTTCTGTAAAAATATCTTTGCTGTGATAATTACTGGAGCCAACAAACCAAGTGGGTCAAAGAGCTTTGCAACCTTTGAAAGCACTAGTTTTCTTGGCCACTGAAATACATCAACTTCAACTTCCATACTAAATTTGAATAAATCCACCATTGGCAACCAACGAAGACCTAATATACCAAATGACTCAGTTTTAAGAAGATGACTTGGTTCAGCAGCTAACAGATCACTTGATAACCACTCTAACAATGAAGCTTCATTTGCCATCCATTTATGCAGCGTAAAACCGCCCATCTGGGCCAATTCAATCACTTCTGCCTGTTTTTGACGAGCAGTTTCAATGCTGTGGCTTCCAGAGACAATATTGTCCATATAAACCTCTGACAACAAAACTTCAGAACCTAGAAGAAATTTTTCCATTTCCTCAAGCGCCAGCTGCTTCACAACTCGACTTGCTAAGAATGAACTGGGACCTACACCATATGTTACTGTTTTTCACCTATATATCTTTACCGGTTGATTCACATCAAACCGCCAAAGAATCAGCTGTCAATTTTGGTCATCCTGGTGAACTCTAATCCGCCTGAACATTTTTTCTACATTTGAAATGAAAGCAAACCTACACTTGCTATATATATATATATATATACAATATAGGTATACTCCCAAGCAGGTATCACTCTACAACCTCATTTAAATCATTCTTAATTTTCAACGCATCATCAACAGAGTGTATGTAGTAAATCCCTTACAGATTTTAATGCATACAAGGTCATTTATATAAACGTAGAATAGCATCGAACCGAGTTGCGAGCCCTGGGGTACACCCGGTGCAGTTACTGTTTCGAAAATACTATTATTTAGTCTAACAGCAAATGAACGCCCACTCAAAAAAGATTTAATCCATTTAAAAACACTACCACGTACCCCTAGATTCCATAACTTATTTAATAACAGATCATGAATCACTGTAGCATTGTGTATAACCTAACCAACGAGGTATTTCAATTTTCTGAAGGGGAGTATACCTATATTGTGTATATATATATATATATATATATACACAATATAGGTATACTCCCCTTCAGAAAATTGAAATACCTCGTTGGTTAGGTTATACACCTGACGTTGTATCTTTGCATATATATATATATATATATATATATATATATATATATATATATATATATGCAAAGATACAACGTCAGGTGTATAACCTAACCAACGAGGTATTTCAATTTTCTGAAGATCAATCAGCTGTGTATACCATTCTGTCCATTCATCTGCCTCAGCTACTGGTAACAAGTCGTCCCATCCCAACTTCAAAACCCAAAGTTTCTGTAAAAATATCTTTGCTGTGATAATTACTGGAGCCAACAAACCAAGTGGGTCAAAGAGCTTTGCAACCTTTGAAAGCACTAGTTTTCTTGGCCACTGAAATACATCAACTTCAACTTCCATACTAAATTTGAATAAATCCACCATTGGCAACCAACGAAGACCTAATATACCAAATGACTCAGTTTTAAGAAGATGACTTGGTTCAGCAGCTAACAGATCACTTGATAACCACTCTAACAATGAAGCTTCATTTGCCATCCATTTATGCAGCGTAAAACCGCCCATCTGGGCCAATTCAATCACTTCTGCCTGTTTTTGACGAGCAGTTTCAATGCTGTGGCTTCCAGAGACAATATTGTCCATATAAACCTCTGACAACAAAACTTCAGAACCTAGAAGAAATTTTTCCATTTCCTCAAGCGCCAGCTGCTTCACAACTCGACTTGCTAAGAATGAACTGGGACCTACACCATATGTTACTGTTTTTCACCTATATATCTTTACCGGTTGATTCACATCAAACCGCCAAAGAATCAGCTGTCAATTTTGGTCATCCTGGTGAACTCTAATCCGCCTGAACATTTTTTCTACATTTGAAATGAAAGCAAACCTACACTTGCTATATATATATATATATATACAATATAGGTATACTCCCAAGCAGGTATCACTCTACAACCTCATTTAAATCATTCTTAATTTTCAACGCATCATCAACAGAGTGTATGTAGTAAATCCCTTACAGATTTTAATGCATACAAGGTCATTTATATAAACGTAGAATAGCATCGAACCGAGTTGCGAGCCCTGGGGTACACCCGGTGCAGTTACTGTTTCGAAAATACTATTATTTAGTCTAACAGCAAATGAACGCCCACTCAAAAAAGATTTAATCCATTTAAAAACACTACCACGTACCCCTAGATTCCATAACTTATTTAATAACAGATCATGAATCACTGTAGCATTGTGTATAACCTAACCAACGAGGTATTTCAATTTTCTGAAGGGGAGTATACCTATATTGTGTATATATATATATATATATATATATACACAATATAGGTATACTCCCCTTCAGAAAATTGAAATACCTCGTTGGTTAGGTTATACACCTGACGTTGTATCTTTGCATATATATATATATATATATATATATATATATATATATATATATATATATATATATGCAAAGATACAACGTCAGGTGTATAACCTAACCAACGAGGTATTTCAATTTTCTGAAGATCAATCAGCTGTGTATACCATTCTGTCCATTCATCTGCCTCAGCTACTGGTAACAAGTCGTCCCATCCCAACTTCAAAACCCAAAGTTTCTGTAAAAATATCTTTGCTGTGATAATTACTGGAGCCAACAAACCAAGTGGGTCAAAGAGCTTTGCAACCTTTGAAAGCACTAGTTTTCTTGGCCACTGAAATACATCAACTTCAACTTCCATACTAAATTTGAATAAATCCACCATTGGCAACCAACGAAGACCTAATATACCAAATGACTCAGTTTTAAGAAGATGACTTGGTTCAGCAGCTAACAGATCACTTGATAACCACTCTAACAATGAAGCTTCATTTGCCATCCATTTATGCAGCGTAAAACCGCCCATCTGGGCCAATTCAATCACTTCTGCCTGTTTTTGACGAGCAGTTTCAATGCTGTGGCTTCCAGAGACAATATTGTCCATATAAACCTCTGACAACAAAACTTCAGAACCTAGAAGAAATTTTTCCATTTCCTCAAGCGCCAGCTGCTTCACAACTCGACTTGCTAAGAATGAACTGGGACCTACACCATATGTTACTGTTTTTCACCTATATATCTTTACCGGTTGATTCACATCAAACCGCCAAAGAATCAGCTGTCAATTTTGGTCATCCTGGTGAACTCTAATCCGCCTGAACATTTTTTCTACATTTGAAATGAAAGCAAACCTACACTTGCGCCAAGCTGTAACAAGATTGGGCAAATTGAGCAATAAATTGGAACTAACGTGCAAACTACTATTCAAACTATGACCAGCTCGAGTTTTCATAGAACGATTAAAAACAACCCTCAGCTTAGTAGTTGAGCTGCTCTCCTTTAGTACACCATGATGAGGTAAGAAACAGCTGCAAGAAATATCAATGGCAGAATCTGAAATAAGAGACATATGACCTAGGTCCAAATATTCTTGCATGAAATCATGATAAGCCTTCTCAAACTTTTGATCCTTTTGGAACCTTTCTTCCATCCTAGTCAACAATCTAAGTGCTGGCTGGTAGGTGTCACCCAGATCCGGTATATCATTGATTTTAAATGGCAATTTTACTTTATACCTTGCTTATGCAGATCGACTGTGAGTGGATTGAAAGTATTGCTCGCAGATCTGTGCATCTGATGATACAATTTTAGTAGTTGCAGCGTCCTCCAGCTTCCAGAATTGTTGCAGTAGCTCGCTCACCTCCAGTTGACGCCCCTAGCACGCGATGTTCTTCCGCATCAGATCTCCCAGGAATCATCCAGCCCAGCTGGGTCTGCGCTGCTACTGGCTCATTCTTCTTGCCCTTGATTACCTGACTCTCTACAACCTTGGCATGAATGGCCATGCCCAGTAGAACCTCGATGACTCCTGGTTGATTGTATAACGGGTCAGCCAACTTCAAACCATGCAGAAGAAGAATTCGCCTCCTTGCTTCTGGTGTTCGGTTTGTAACTACTCACTTTGGGCAGAGCATATGCAGTGAAATGACAACTGAAAGTTGAATTAAAGTAAGGTTTTATTGTAAAATTAGTTGAACTACTGCATCTAACCTGAGTATTACTACCATTGCCGGTTAGCAGCACAGAAACTGTTTTTTTTTTAATTGCAATCTTTGACATAACGACTCAGATATAAATGAGGACTGTGCTCCTTGATCTACAATTGCTCTTACTAATACTTGTTCTCCCCTTTCATTGGCTACATATACCCATGCCGTTCCGAATAAAACTTGTTCTGGTTTCGACTGTACTACTCCCGATTGATTATTTGAAACACTTGTTTCTGAGGAAATACTATTTTGAGGCCTTGAAGGATTAGAATTGTTGGCCGAATTACAAATGTTTGGAAGAGTGATATTTTCTTGCCGTTGTTGATGAACTAAGTGTAACATTATATGATGCTTGCTATTGCATTTCTTGCATCTATTTTTTGAAGAACAACTATCGATTAAATTGTTGTCCAAACAATTGTAGCACAGTCTTTTGCTTTTTACGAAGGCATACCGCTGAGACACTGGTAAAGCTTTAAACTGTTTACATTGTAAAATAAAATGAGGCTTATGACACGTCGAGCATTTTGATTTCAATTGTCCACTATTTGCGGCTACATGAAAATTTTTTGAAACTGATGAGAATTTATTCGAACTTGACTTCGACTGACCATTGTAAAAACTAACTTTTGCTGTCCCTTGAGAACTATAAGATCTACTTCTATCAACCGATTCTAAAGCTTCCAAGATCCTAATTTAACCTTTAAAAAGGATGTCAATTCTTCAAATTTGGGAGGTTCAGCAGACTTTCCAATGGAAGTTTCCCACTCCTTGTGTGTTACCATATCAAGCTTGTTAACAGTCACGAAGACTAAAATGACATTCCATTTGGCAGTTGATATGCCGATAGCCTTTAAGGATAAAAGAGGACCAGTTGTTCCATTTAATAGTCGCTTGAGCTCAGAAGCAGACTCAGCATGCATGTTTTTTAAAGAAAACAATGAAGAGAGGTGTAAATGGACAAGCCGCTTTTTATTTTCATAAAGATCGACTAATTCCGTCCAAGCCAAATCAAAATTACCTTGCTCAAAAGGAATATCCTTAACAACGTTCAAGGCTTAACCTTCAAGACTAGTTTTTAGATAGTGCAACTTTGAGATATCAGACAGATGGTGTGCTCCTAGCAGTGACTCGAACAATTTTTTGAATGAAGTCCAAACCTTGTAATCGCCAGAGAATTTTGGAAGGTTAATTTTTGGCAATTTTGCCTCCGTTGTTTCCGCCTCCTGTGTAATGTTGAGATATCTTGAAGCTGACTCTACTGGTGGCAGAGTCAACGTATTATAATGTTCTAAAAATTCACCTTTCCTTTCCAAGAATGTTTCTTCCGCAACTTCAATAAACTTATCAGTGAAATATTTATGCGTCAAGTCAACTACTTTATCTGTTAAAATATTTTCATGAGGTAGCTGTATTTCTTTTGATTTCCTTCTTTGTAATTCTCGTAAGACCGATCAATTTTATAAAGCAGAGCGCTCTGTGATGTCACAAAGCCTTCCATTACGAATTGGCTAATATAACCTTATTTCAATACAATTAATTACTTCTACAAGTTCTTAAGAGAATGCGTAAACCAGAAAAAATATTCAAACTCTTGCCAGAGTCAATCTGAATTTTTAATAAGAAGAAGAAAAGACAATGGAAGCACAAAAAAATTTTTGGCAAATTTTAAACAATATGTCATGCTGCAAATAACTAATAAGTCACTAATCCTGAAAACGAGACAAGAATTGCCAATTACCTGAACGCCCTTATGTATGCGCAAAATGCTCTACTTAACTTAGCAATAAATTAAACTTCATACGATAGCTTAATCAAACAATAAATGCAAGAACATCCTGTTATGGTAATTCAATTAGATTATAAGTACAAGAACAGCCTATTTAATTTGATGATAAGTAAAAAAACAGCCTATTTAATCTATCAACTAAGACAATCAGCGAAGTCTTGCTGGGCCTTGAAGTTTTCAAATTACAATAAAAGCAAATTGACAATTAAATCCAACTAATAATAAAAGAAAGCAGCGAAGCCCAGTCAAGCTTCGAAATAATTCAAATAAACAATTGGAAAAACTTACTGCATGTTGCTCTCTACTTAGTACATGTTGTTTTTGAACGACATAACCTTAAACTCCCAGAAGCAATTCCACCACCATAAATGTAAGCTGTCTGAAGGACGCCAAACCACCAACGCGCTGCTTGAGGAGCTTCGTGACCATACTTAGCTGCGGCTGTTGGTAGTCGAATATTACTGGCACCAGCAAAGGTTGAGAATAGCTGAAAGCCGCCTGTGTCTTGTGCCTCAAAACAGCATGTGCGTCGTCCGCTGATGCTGGAGCTCGCGTGCTATGCGCGCTGCTGCTGTAGACTATAGAGCTGCGTGTGCGCGCTGGCTGCCGTCATCACTGTTGTTGTTGCGAGCGTGCGTTGCGCTGGCTGCTGCCTGCGCTGTAGCTGCGCGGCTGTGCTCTGGTGCGGCCGCTGGCAATCGCAATTCGCAAAGCCGCGCGTGTCCATGTGTACGCTGGCTACCGCCAGCGCTGTTGCCACTGCTGCGAGCTTGTGTGCAGCTTCGCGCTTGATATGCTGCGGTGCGTCGGCTGTCGCTGCCGTAGGTGCTAGCGTGCGTGTGTGTGTGTGTGTGTGGGGGGGCTGTCGCTGACACTGCTGCGAGCCCGCGTCCTCCGCCGATGAAGCGAGCGCCACTGGCGATCACCACGCTGACGGTAGCTCTTGCAGGAACATGCACACACATTTGCTGACTTGCACACTTCCACTGCAATAGCAAGGAGGAGAGGTCGTTCTCTCTCTCTCTCTCTCTCTCTCTCTCTCTTTCTCTCTCTCTCTTTCTTGCCCAAAACGTTGCTCCGAAAAGCATACGCAACTGCGCACACCACGGTGAAACGCGCTAAAATTTTAAAGATGGCGTCCGGCACGCGCCAAATCGCCAAGATGGCGTCGCGTCTATCTCTATCTCTGCCCCTCTCCGACTTTTAATCGAACTTATTGTTTTTTTTTTAACCAAGCTGGTGTCATAAAATGACAGCAGCTTGCAGCGTAGAGACAACGGAGTTTGTCTCCCGCTCCCGAGGATGTCGAGCTTAAGTCACGACCGATTACCGTGCTCCGCGCTAACAATCCATACGCGCGCGGCGAAGCCGATACTTTGCAATCCGCTAAAAACTCACCGAGAACTCCTAATCCGGCGAAGGACCAATGTTTTAGTAGTTCAATGATTCGGAGATATGGTGAGGTTTAAATAACTACGCACAAGTTACGTATAAACGTTAGCTATTTATTGGAGCGTGACCGCACAACTCGGCATCCTCGGGTGGTCTGAGGTGTGCGTGAGAGGGCGGAAGTGGCGCTTTAGTCAAGTTCAATATAGACTATATATATATATATATATATATATATATATATATATATATATATATATATATATATATATATATATATATATATATATGTTTATGTATACTACGTAATTCAAATTATATAGTCTATATTGAACTTGACTAGAGCGCCACTTCCGCCCTCTCACGCACACCTCAGACCACCCGAGGATGCCGAGTTGTATTTATGTTGTATATATATATATATATATATATATATATATATATATATATATATATATATATATATATATATATATATATATGTGTGTGTTTATGTATACTACGTATATATATATAGGTATAATCCTTAACAAAAAAGATTGACATTTTCGAGATTTAAGGAGGTAGCTTTGTCAAACGGATCAAGATTATCAAGAATACTGTCATTAGATTCCAATAATTTGCCATAGGAGCAATAAAATTATTTTTCAAACCAGCTTCAATCGATTGCATATACTTTCTTTATTTATCCCCAGATAGCCTTATACAGCTTTATACCTTATGCTTTTAGCCGCTTAAATTAAATATAATTAGTCAATGATCCGGAGACCTTCCAATGACAGTGCGCTTTCTTCTTATTAATTATAATTTCTTTAAGTTCCTTATTGTATCATGCGTCATATGAACTAGAATATTCAAAGGAATACGGAACATATTTTTTAACAACCCCATCAAGAACATTATAAAAATAATTGAGACCTACATTAACATCATCGCAATTCATGAGAGGATCCCAGTTTAATTCGCTAAGGGTACGATTAATACATTCGTAATTCGATTTTATAAAATTAAGTTTCCTATTCGAAGAAATTCATGGTGACACTTTAGAATTATGAACGAATAAACCTGGTATATGATCATCATCCAATTAGACAAGCTGATCCACAACTTTAGAATAAGCTAGCATTCCCTCCAGAGCGATTAGAAGATCCAAGGAGTAACCCTACTCAGGATATATGGGGTATTGCTGGACCAAGTTGAAAGGAGACATACTCGCACAAATAGAAACAGCATATTGATGCACATTAGGATCCAGATATCCAATTCGGGTAAACAAGAGCTCATCATTATATGACCAGATGATATTTGGGAGGTTAAAAACTCCTAATACAACAAACTGGTGATCAGTAAAATTGTTCGTTAGATTCTCCACCGATAGGCTAAATACGAGTACATTCTATTTAGCAACATCAGATGATAGTGATAAACTGCACCAATAATAATCTTAATTTAAGGCAGCGTCAATTTTACAAATAGTTGCTCGTTCTCGGATTTCGCGGATAGTTTAGTCGCAGTTAAATTATTTTTTGTAGCGACCATGTCTTCTCCATCCCTAGAGACACCAGCCTTAGATGAATCTCTGTCAGTTCTGTAGATGGTATCACGTTCGTCACCCAGCTAGATTTACTCAATATCTGGATACAGTCAAGTCTCAAAAAATTCGATAATATCTGGATGATGAGAAAAATTATGCACATTAGTTTTGAACTTAAGTAATTTTCTTTATTTTTAATAGAACGAATATTCTGGTAATGGACAGTCAAATTAGTACAAACCACCTCTTCTATTTTTTTCTGCCATCCCATTTTTTTCTGTTTTCCTTGTCCTGGGATTAGTTCTGTTGTACTCCTCAGCCTCCCGCTTAAGTCTGTTGTACAAGTCTCTCTGAGCCTTGGTGCGATCAGCCGATACTTGAATTCTTGTAGGAAGAAGCTTCCAGTTTTTTTAAATTCTTCACACATCTTCAATAGATGCTAATCTGACAATAATCGGAGATGTATCGTTATTAGAAGGCCTGATGAATCTACGTATATAGATGTACTCCAAATTCACATTGTTGGAACGGCCCAACACCTCTATAACTCGAATGAGATGCTGTTGATTGTCGTCCATTGGGAGATAATAAATGATCACGTTTAGAGATTGATAAACACGGTGTTGTAACTCAGCAGCAAGTGACTCCACAGGCAGGTTAGATGAACCCGGCACTAATACAGACTCATTCGCAGATGCAGATACACCAATTTGGGTTAAGTTGTTCTCCAGTTTAGTGTTCATGTTGAATATTTCTCTCGTGTTATTCTTAATTCTTGCATCGTAATTAGATATCTTAGGTTGCATTGAACACAAGTTAGCATTCGAAGTGGTGAGGGTTTAATTCATAGCTTCAATGTTTTTATTAGTTAAACCGATTTTATGTTTCATCCATGAAACCAACTTCTGGAATTCACTTAGTAAAGTACCAGGAGTTGCAGGGTTATTCTCCTGTGTAGGAGTCACAGATCTTAAAGATATGCCGAAATCATACTAGTTGCGAGAGTTTACTTTCGTGATAGTGCCTGTTGAATATTCAGATGTGTTTATCGCAACTCCTAGAGTAGTCTCACGTAATGTAGCACAACTCTTGAAGCGGCCTAGAGGGTCAATCTCTACTCTTACAGCGATGAAGTGTGGTATAAAACGTCAAAACCCGAGCAGAAAACGCTCTTCATGGCCGTTTTCTTACAGTACGGGTAAATTGTCGTAGACTCACTAATTATTCCTTCTTCAAATTTCTCAACCGTGCGACGATGCGTACTTTTACTATCTATAATTTGTAACTTCAAAACTCTAAAACGTGATTTTCACAAGGTTTTAAGGTTAGAAAGTTAAATCGAAAAATACAATAACAATGGATAAACAGTTCTAGAGCTAAAATCTGGAGAACTCTCTGATGAAATATGACAATTTAAAAAAAATAGTACTTTATGTAACAAGGGCAAAAAGTCAAACATTTTGCCCGCAGGTGAGTTTACTGTCCGAGAGAGCGAAGTGCAGCGAGGACAGTATCACTCGAGGGAAAAATCGACCTTTTTCTCGAATTACATATAGTACTTTATGCCCATCTCAACTGTGGCCACTTTTTGACTTGGAAAGAGGAAAATGGATTGTTAAAAGACAATATTGTTATAAAACAATCGATAATCAGGGTTATTGGTAGAACTTGATGAAATGAAGGAAGTTGTACTAGTTTCTAGTAAAATTACTTTTTTCCCGCAAAAGTGGGAAAAAAGAGATTTGCGGGAAAAAGGTGTAAGTTTTAGTATGTTTGAAATAATATCATATTAATTTTTTTTGCATTTTAAAGAGCATAAAATTACGTATCTTTTCCGACCCAAAATTTTAAATAATCTACTTTCTGGTATACACGAAAACGTTGTGTTTTGTTAGAACGGTGATATCTGAGAAATATAACATGGAAAATTTTTGTAAAAATTTGAGGTGATTATGAATATGGATAAGAATATTTTGTTAATTTTAAAGCCTTTATCCTTTTCCTTTTTCGAGAAAAAAATAATTTTGTAAAAAAAAAGTTTTTTGTCAAAACATAACTTGAATAAAACGTCATTATTCCTTCTGAAAATTTCTAGAAAAGTAGCGTTTTACTATCTATTCATACTTAGAAGGCTAGATTATAACGATCTTTATATTCCGAGTTATTTGAGGTTATATTTTTTTAAAATTTATTTTTCTTGTTTATATCTCGAGAACGTTGCGGTCATTTTTTGCAGACTAGGGCTCATTTTTTTCGTTTTTTAATGAGGATTCTGAATTGAAATGAAATTTTGAGATTCATCGATCCGTTTCTGTTTTAAAATGATTTCTTTATTTTACGATATTCTGAAATCGATAAGGTAAATTATTTTTGTATTTTAGAAATAATATGATTGTTTAATTCTTTCTTTGTAGTTCATGGCCATGTGTCCCCCCTTTTTTCGGACTCCGATATGTCACAATGCATATGTTTTTTGGATTTTACATTTGTGTTTTATATACTTGTTTGTCTTGTTGTGCGAGGTCGATCGAGCGAAACCCATCGCCTGCTTAAAAGCGTCTCAGACACTTTCGAGGAGGCTATATGGGCGCATAAATTCTGTATCAAAGCATAATGCGTAGCGGAAATCTATTCCCGATGAAAAATTCTAAGAAAACATTCTCGAGAATTTTCACCGGGAATCGTACCCCCGACTAGTACAGCGTCTTCTATCGATAGGCAAGCGTCTTACTCACTGAGCCAATGGAGACTATATGATCGATTCATTTTGCATTTGAAAGAGTATACAATTACTTATAAACGGTGATATTTCTGTTTGTTTTTTATAACTATTCCATTACTATTTTGAAATATTGATTGAACACTCTAAACCCGTTAGAGTGAAATAAATTACTCTAATTAGAGTTAAATAAATCACTCTAATTAGAGTGAAATAAATCACTCTAATTAGAGTGGATTTTTAACTCTAAAAATGGAGTGGAGATCATTCACTTTTAAGGGAGTAGAATACCTATAGCACTTTTTTGAAGATTTCCATCTGAAAGAATAATAAGAAAATAATTATAATGTAAGTATGAGTGGATTGTTAAAGTTGAATAAATTTCATACCAAAATCATCCCTGATGAAACCCTCCCCCCCCCTTACAGAGGGAGATATGAGTCTATGAACATTTTTTCTTGCACGTAACCTACAGACTCAAGCGATGCATGAATTTTGGTCATGCTGGTCTTAAATTATTCCTTTTATATGTCATTTTTGACTGAAGCTATTTAGAGAAATTCATTTTGAAAGACAAAGTAATTATCATTATTATTAAAATTGTCATTTTTCAAACTTAGACTAGAATACTCGCATGATAATAATTCTTAGAGGTTTTTTAATCGCATAAGTCTAAAATAGATTTCAAAAGAAGCATTTTAAGACCTGGATCATCAAAACCCATGCACCATTTTAGTCTGATGGTTACGCGCAAGCTCTGAAATCATAGTTATGAGAAAATTGCATTTAAAGTTACACTTCACTAATGTTACAATTTCTTCAAACATAACATCTCAGTCCACATGATAACATTCTGATCTACTTCAGCAGCTGTTCTCAAATATAAAGCATTATTTCAGCATCTGAATCATACACTGCGTGTCAATTGTAACCTGAAAGAAAATAATGTTACTTCAGCATCAAATAGAAAAATCATACGCTTAGAAGTAAAATTAGTTTATATACCAGTAATAGATTCGAATATCTTTCTAGATGTCATCCCGTTGACTCAAACTTATTTTTTCCTCATGAACAGTTTACTCAGATGATTATTTTTCCTTGGTACGGTATGCAG
Source organism: Gastracanthus pulcherrimus (assembly GCA_949152435.1). Lineage (NCBI taxonomy): Eukaryota > Metazoa > Arthropoda > Insecta > Hymenoptera > Pteromalidae > Gastracanthus > Gastracanthus pulcherrimus. Next base: position 106,864,843 of record OX424573.1, read on the forward strand.
ATTTTCTGAAGAAAAATATCACAAAGTAATACAATCAAAAATTACATTAGCTACTGATAAAATAAGATGACTTATCTGATCGAATAAATATAATGCAGTAATCCATTTTTAGTATTTATTATGATCTTGACAATACCTATATTTCTTGACAGCTTTGGAAGTAAATACTCACAAGAACATATGATTAGATTGCACCTTTTCACAGCAGTATGGCGCTACAATCTGTATAACTATCAAAAAATGCGCGAATTAAAAAAAATATAGTAATTTAAAAATAATCACTTAAAACCTATACAAATTTTGTTATGGCTTTATTCGTAAATGAAACTCATATTTAAGTTATTTATAGTTTGTGAATCAAAAATAAATTATAAAAGAATCGTTTTTTTCGCGATTTATGGGTATACTACTCCCTTAAGTAGCGTGATATCTCACTATACTTTAGCGTACATACTTTCCCCATGGACATCGACGAAAAACGAACCTATTTTTTATTAAGTTTATATTTCAAGCGTGATTAGATAGACATTGTTCAGTAATAATGGGTTTATCAAAATATACAAAATAAAGTCACAGTATTATGAGTTTTACGAAACGTTGTTACTCAGTTTGTTAATAATTTAGTATATAAAGTTTATAAAAAATAATTTTAATTCGATCATTCACTTTCATATAAAGTAATCAACTAGCTTTTGTGCTTTGACTTCGCCAACTGTTATATTTAAGATGTATGTGCTAAATGTATCAAATATAATATTATATATTATTCATTAGAATGTAAAATATAGTTTACAAAAAATATTAGTGTTATCTTAACATAATTAAATGAACGCAAATAAGTTACCACTGTAGGTGATGCAAGATACACACTTATTATGTTTATGTCTTAATTCAAAATTTTTGTTTAAAAGTAGACAAAGCACAATTACTTGTAAAAGTCTTTTATTATGTGTTTATTATTTACATTTAACTTATCAAATAAAACCATGTGTTATTCATAACTAAAAGAGAAAATCACAGTTATAGTGTACTCGAAGCAAGTAACTATATGTCAAGTAACTATTGCAAGTTGTCGAATGAAAGTTTTGGCATGTAGGAGTAAAGCATATATATAGAATCAGTTATGAAAGATTGTCATTACTATAAATAATATCATTTGTTAATTACAAATTTTAATATTTGCAATTGTATACCTCCGTACAAAACAACACTTTCTTAATAGTCTTACACCAGTGATAAAGAATTTATTGTGAATTACTGTTAAAAATTAAGTTTTATTTTCGCGATAATCAATGTGAACAATTTGAATAATAATATAAAGACATTGAAGCTGTGTGTTCTAAAATATACTTTATATAAATGAATAGTAATAAGCCATCGATGAAGACAAATTCAAGTTTATGTGTTGAATTAAGGTTTGGGCTTATGTAAAAGGGATAAAATGTTATATTTAAGTTTCGGATATAAATGAATAGTAGTATAGCCAGCGATGAAGATAAATTGAAGTTCATGTTTCGAATGAAAGTTTGTGCTTACGCAAAATGGATAACATTTTATTTTTAAGAGTTTCTGATTAACAATTATATTATTAACGTACAATAGTGATTGCAAACTTTTGTAACTGATTTTACATGCTTTCTTAGTATAAGAATAAACAAATCTACAACTGAAAATTAATTTATTTTGCACATAGCTACTAGCTTTGAAACATAATAATATATTATATTGTGGAGCACTTCGCTTACTATTATTCATATACTTTTGAAAAAGTATGCAACTTTAACTATGAAGTTTTTTTTTTTAACTTATTTATGTGTTTTATTTTATAAATATATTTAATTTCTTTAGACTGAATTTATTTAGAATATTTAGTCTCGACACAAAATTTGGTAATAATTTTCCAGTTGTTTGTATATACCAAAACAAAATTCGTTTGGGTTGTCATTTCATTCTAACTACTAGAGTGAAAATTAGAGTGAAAATGTTCACTCTATTAAATTGAAATCTCACTCTAAAACTTGTTCACCGTTTTTTAAAGTGGAATATAATACTACCGGGTTTAGTGTGTATGTCATTTTACATGTTGTTGAATTCAAATTCAGGTTTAGTTTAAACTATTAGTTAATACTGTTTAGCTTCAACGGTGTCACGTGTAGAATGTGACATGTCCGGGAAAATACAGGTGCAATTGGAGATATACTCGAAACAAAGCGAGGCGGCCGGTATAGAGGAATAGCGCAGTGGATAGCGTGCTCGCCTGTTGACGATAGTCAAAAACCAGCTTGGGTTGGAATCTCGCCTTGGGCGAATTCGTCCGATTTTTTATAATTTAATTAGCTGAATATAAAATCGTAACATTCTTGTGTCGAAAAGAGGGATCTTGCCATGTCTCCCACAAGTGGACTGTCTATTCGCAGTTGCCTGCCTTACTTACTGATGTATAATAATGGAGAATCAGATGTATTCCGTCCAGTGCCTTCAGTAGCGAAGTTAACAGAGCCTTCATGCTTGTAGATAATTTCCACGCGGATCCGAGTAGCACACAGTTGATAAGGAAGAAATTTACAGGAGGAGCCAAATGAAGTATAAACGACGAGGTCGTTGTTTTCTGGGTCCTTGGTAGAGTCACGTGTATAATGTGACGAGTCAGAAGAAATGCAGGTGCAATAGGAGATATACTCTAAACGAAGCGAGGCGGCCGGAGCGGAGGAATAGCCAAGTTGCTAGCGTACTCGCCTACCGATGAGAGTCTTAAACAAGTTTGGGTTCTAATCTTGCCTTGGGAGAATTCGTCCGCCCATTTATAGTTTAATTAGCCGAATATAAAATCGTAACAACGGTTAAATCTCGGAAATATATGATGTAGCGAAACAACAGTATTATATCTTAAATTTTCCGAAAAGATAACTCTTTACTATCTCTTAACTGATTTCGGTTTTTAGACCATTAGGTTCTTTAATATCAAAATATTTAATTTTCCATATTTTTTTTTAATATTCGTATTTTTATGAAAAATTGAAAGTAAAAAGAATTTTAGAAATGAAAAGAAAAAGCAATTTTAAATCATAATGAAAGAAGAACAGAAAGCTTCCTCTTTAAAAAGGGAAATTTTTAATAATTATAAATCCAACGCGCATACAACAGTATCTCTAAATAGACGTGGAAAAATGTAATTTAAGGGGGTCACCTCGTTCAATTTGTTCAAAAAATCCCTTTTTTTTCATTTAAATCAATGCGTGTGTATGTGGAGGATATGTTTCCAAAGTTTTAGATCGATATTCTATCTCTAAACGGAGATACAGCAGAGTTTGTAGCTGCGCGTCGAACACGTAAGTAGCGGTGACCGAGAACTTAAAACGCTTTTTTCGCAAAACGACTTTTTTCAAACTGGTGGACAAGAGAACTCGAAAAATATTTATTCAATCGCGCTTATCCGGTGCATATATATATATATATATATATATATATATATATATATATATATATATATATATATATATATATATATATATATATATATAGGATGATCGTGATTGAATAAATATTTTTCGAGTTCTTTCGCCCACCAGTTTGAAAAAAGTCGTTTTGCGAAAAAAGCGTTGTATATACATACTCATATTCATCACCCAATGAACCTATAAATATTATTGAATAATATAAATGTTATTGCAAAATAAAAGCAAATTTTTTTTCGTGCAACTGTCTACTTTATTTCTAAGTTTCACCATTATATGAAGTTAGCATTTTTTATTATTATTCGAGGTTCAGACACTGTGAAACCGTATAAAAAGCAATCTTTTTTTGTTTTATACGTCTTTAGCCTATGCCAGAATGTCCACCGTTTTACGGCTCCATAGTCGAAGCTACTACAACATCAATCAAACTTCGACGCAGCCTGGTCTGAGCTCCTCAAAAGGTACGATAATACCCGTGTGAGGCTTTTCGTCAACCTTGCGAAGGTGCTGAGCCTCGCCCCAGTCAATCAAAAGACTGCAGGCGAATTGACTCGCCTCCTAGACGAGGTGAACGAGGCCATCAGGGCCCTCCGGTACCTTAAGAGACCTGTCGACCAGTGGGAGCTAAGCTATATCCTCAGGTTTCGAACGATGGGTAAAGCCCTACAGCAGAACCGAGTCGATGAGTCTCTGACTGCCGTGGAGTTGCTGTAAGCCCAGAGAGTGGCAATCTGCACCGTACAAAGACAGTTCTTCAAATCGGAACTAAGCTGTCATCAGCGCTGAGACGCAGCCTGCCCTTCCAGAACGAACATGGCATCATGCAAGTGGAAGGACGCCTTTAGAATGGGTTTCTCGCGGAGAGTGAGAAGCACCTACTCATCATCCCCAACGCCCACCGTCGTACGCTACACGGCGGACCACAGCTCGTCGCCAGCCACCTGCGCCGCACATATTGGATTGCAGTCACATACGACGACTGATGCGCCAGTGCACCCAATGCACCCGCTTCAAGGGAAAGCTGCAGGTGCAACAAATGGCCCCACTGCCATGGTCTAAAGTGATATCGGCAGGGCCATTCGCTTCTACTGGTCTGGACTACGCCGGCACATTCATGCTGAGGACGACCAAAGGAAGCGGATACAAGGATTACAAGGGTTATTTGGCCATATTTATATGCATGGTCACAAGAGCGGTGCACGTGGAGGTCGTGTCCGACTACACATGCAAGCGCTTTTGGCTGCTTTCCGGCGGTTTAGCTCCCGTCGAGGGCTCTACAGTATCATTTTTGTGATAATGGCACTAATATTCAGTATGCCAGCTCCGAACTGCAGCGCCTGTTCGACGCCTCGTCCCAGCTCTGTCAGGAAGTCGCAGCTGCTATCGCCATGGACGGTACCAGCTGGCAATGCATCCCCTCTAGAGCGCCACACTTCGGCGGCCTATGGGAGGCTGCGGTCAAAGCCTTCAAACACCATCTGCGTCGCGTCTTGGGAGACGCCACGCTGACATTCGAGGAGTTCAGAACCCTCGCCACGCAGATCGAAGCCTGTCTTAAATCAAGGCTACTCAGCCCTCTAAGCAGCAACACTGACGACCTGTCTGCTCTGACGCCCGGCCACTTCCTGGTTGGTGCGGCACTCACCATTCTACCTGAGCCCTTCGACACTTCGAAGATCGTGACGGTCACTCCGAGATGCCAAAGGACGACCCGGGACAAGACGGACTAACTCGTGTACTGACCCACAAGATCGCCACAACCACACTACGTGGTCCATTGGTAAAGGTCATTCGCCTCCCGGTGGACCCGGAAGGCGATCAAACTGCGGAGATCGACCAGACCCCTTCAAAGCCGTCCACTCCGGATGCCTCCATGGCGGACGGCACGGGACGCCTTCCTCTAGACAAGAAGACGACCTCATCTCGACCACATCGATCACCTAGCTTTCTTAACCACTTACTATCTTTTTAATTCTTTAACTAATCTACTCTTACTACTTTTCTAATAGAGCCTCTTTCTTTTCAGGATTTTTTTGGATATCCGGCTTCGTTGCCTTTCCTTTCGCAACGAGGCGGGCGGTATGTCGCGGTCGATGATTTGAATCATCGTGTCGAACTGCGGTCCCTCCTGGGCTCACGTCTGTATCGATGGGGGGCCCTCGGGCGGTTTTGCAAACGCGATTTTACCCCTTTCTTCTCCGGTACGCATGCATCGCGCGGAACAACAGCACCGCACATGCGACTTGCTATCGCTCTCTTCCGCTCTGCCCGTGGCCTAAACTGAAGAAAGGTACGGTATCTCAACTCTGTCGAGCACGTGCAGATTAATTAAGTCCAGAGACGCTCTCCTATCTCTGGATTATACAGTCATTCGTTAGTTAGATATAGTTATTTTATACATTTTATACGTTCATTTATTTAAAACGTCGTTCAAAATCCTTCGTTCTACAACGCATTCATCAGCAGTGAGTCGTTGCCTCGCTGCATCTGCGTTTCGCATCATAAGCGCGCCTTTAATAAAGTTTCCGAGAGCTTATTAAGCCTGAAGAAACCTTGACGCGCGCGAACATGGTGAATTTTTAGTCTTAATGAATCTACGGTATTAAGATTTAAGAATTTTAATAATTCACAAATTTTTTATTTCTTATGCGAATATTTTCATCAATACGCTGAAAAGCTTGCGATTGGTAAAACTCTTATCGCTAAATCGATAAATAAAACCGAGTTTTTAAATTGCACTCTTTTTAACCTCTCATATTCATAAAATCAAAAATAAAATTGTTCATGATATTTGGAAGATTTTTTATTTGTATACAGATTTTAAATCACTGAACTCATCTCAATTTAACATTTTATCACCATACTATATTTTAATATTTGAAATAAAAGCTTCTGTTTAAATTTTAAAATTTTCAAGATTAACTAACTATCACCGGGTGCACAACACGATGTTATCTGATCAGAGTCTTTAACTTACTCAACTAAATATATCGTATTGTGCTTGCTATTTTTTAGCGAGCCGACAATAATGACTCTCCGCACGCGTGTTTTCTTGGAAATGATATTGTTTAGGCTAAATATCACATTACATCAATGAAAATTCGTTATCCCAAGAAGAAGACGTTCTACGAAAATATGTAGTTCGCAGCTGCATACTGTTTTAAATAGGTAGGAATTTCGTTACACTCAAGAAAATTTCTAGGTATTAACAGAATCACCGTGAAATCTAATAGTACAGACAAAGCTTCTTCCCACCACTTTGTAAATTGTTTGTACGTTTTCTCAGTGTCTGTTGATCAGTTAAGTCCAGAGTAACTACGGTAAAAATGTTTAGAATCAGTGTACGGCATTTATTTCAAGTCTTGCGACATGCTCTACGAGTCGCAAATGTTCACAAACCACATATCCATACACTGTGTGAAGCGGTATAGAGTACCAATCTTGATAGAAGATAAGTGGATATTTTATGCAAAATATTGTGTTTCTTTTACTACATTGTCGCATATTGACAATTAATTGTATGTAACGTATGGGTCTATTCCATAATAAAGACGTGCTTTCGATTGTGGTGTGCGTTGTAAAACAGCGCAATGAACAAATGGACACCTTAACCAGCAATTTGATCCAACGATATCGTAAGTGTTAGAACCATTCATTTTATACAACAATTGTTCATATATTATTTTACTTTTATAAATAAATAGATCCAATGCTTTTAGTATTCAATCAAATGCTGGATAACACCTATGGTGACGACATCATTAAGTAGTGTAACTATCAAGCCGATGAACCACAATCAGGGTCATCGACATCCAACACGAATCAAGATAATGGAAATACACCTAAATATAAGTATTCTATGTGTTACAATTAAATAATAATTTTACATTATTATGGCAAATAACAATAATTTAGTTTCAGAAACAGACTCATCCATAGTTGCAGATCAAAACCATGAGGGTACAATTTATTGTTAGTATTAATGTGATATAATTAAACAATAATACTTTTGAGTTATTGTTGCTCATTACATACTATAATTCCAGAAGCTGAAACATTGATAGCTTCACCTCATTCTCAAAATAATCAGGATACACTTAATCGTAAGTATCAAATGTGATTTAATAATGTTTTACGTAACTAAATACACATTTCAATATCTTACTTTTAGAAAGAGCATCATTGACAAAATCAAGACAATTTCGATTCCAACAGTAGCAGTGGCAACAGTAGCCGCGACAGCAGTGACACTGATACAGCTGAAGAAGAAGAGAGGAGCACTGAAGGTAAGATTATATATAGAGATTATTTTGATTTATAATATACGGAGTTTCAATTGATCTCACAGGTGATTATCTACAGCAAACGTTTACAAATGGTTAGAGAGAAGTGTAAGCGATTTTCATCGACAGTTGTGTGGTAGAGATCAGAGAGTTTTGATATTATAGGTGTGACCATAAACTGTAAAAAATTTAACCATGGACTCTTGTGGCTTTCATTTAGACCAATTCTAGATTTTAACGATAGAGATCTTTGGGAGTTGTTATTTAATGATGTACACAGTGCGAATGATTTCAATATAAAAGATAGGTTGTCGATTAACTGTTCCCATTGTGAGAATGGAGCGAAAATAATTTTAATGAAGATGAAAAAAACAATTTTCATAGATAAAGATCCTATGATAAAACTAATGAAATGTACTTAATAATAGTCCATAATTACATGAAAGAAAAAAACGAAAAAATCGTGATGTCACAAGTGTAAATATTGTCAATTTTAAAAAATATTTAGTTAAACCCGAATTTTTTTTAATTCTTAACCAATGTTAATGTTTCGGGGCTAATTTTTTTCTAAAACAGTTCTCTACAAAGTTAACAAAAAGAAAATTATAAAATAATATATCTGTAATGAGAGTCAGCTAATTATTTATAAGTAAATGTGTAAAATTTTATAATCAATTGGCTTTCTCTAATCGCAGATATCATATTTTATAAATTTATCCCATTAACTTTGTAGAGAAATGTTTGAGGAAAAGAATAAGCCGAGAAGCACTAAAATTGGTTAAGAAATAAAAAGAAAATTGGGGTTTAACTAAATATTTTTTAAATTGACAATATTTATACTTGTGATGTCACGATTTTTCTTAAAACAATTTTTTTTTCATATAGTTATGGACTATTATTAAGTATATTTCATTCATTTTATCATAGAACCTTTATAAACTCTCATATAATTTTTTGCTTTATGCCCTATATCTAGCGAAAGACCCGCCTGAAACTATTTTTATATCAGTTTGTCTTAATTACCGACATCTTATGAGTTTCAAGAAAACAGGACTTTTCCTCTCCTATTTAATGCACCTGCAAACTAGTGGTACGAAGGTCCACTCCTGCCTTTAGATATATATTCACCTAAATCGATGAGCAATGACAAACGAATATAAATTTATTTATAATATTGTAAAAATTATGTATTCATTTAAAGATTAGCTTATTTAGCTTTTCTTTCGCCAAGTGCTCAACTATTGCTTCGTTTTGTACGCGCGTGTTTCGAAAACATTTTTTTTAAAGAATCAAATAGGTATTGTACCACCGCATGGCTACAAATGGACCGTGAATCAATCCGAAAAAGCTATGCATTGGCAATCCTCAACGGAGACACACGTTCCGAATCAATTTATTAAGCACGCTGGTCGATGTCGCAAAAAAAGACTACCGGAAGGTATCATCAGAAAATCACAAAGGTTTAATGCTTTAATTTGACGGTTGTATTTGGTACGGCTGCCCTCCGAGCTACACAATAAACAGAGGTAAAGCCTTGACAAGCGGTGATGGACGCTACATACGACAGCACACTCACCATTAGCAGCAAGAGAAGCTCAAACAATTACGAATTTATTGAGAAATAGAAATGCGACTTTAATCGGAAGTTATTGCAAAACGAGAAACCTCACCGTTTGGTTTGAGAAAAGACGGATTTCATGAAGCCTTTGGACCTCGAGACGAATTTTTCGCATAGGGAACACTATTAAAGGATTTGATTGCCAAGGTCAGAAGATGATAAAGTACGTGGAAGTATTCTCATTGTACCTCTTCATCTGCAAGCGCAGTAAATATCCTATTATACACTCCCGGATATTCGTCGGTCAAGAGAAGTGTGCATAACTCGTTGTCCAAATAAACGGTTTAATTGTGTGTAATGTATTAACACCACAGAATCTCTCTCACCTATCATTACCGGTAGGAATTCATGGATCCGTTGTGTTGAACGTGCTGTGAACAAATGATTCAAGAAGATTGCCAACACCATGACCCACATGAATGTGTTCTGCAAGGTACATGGGTCAAGGAAGTCAAGATAGCTGTACAATTAGGGCACGTTATTCAAAATATCTATGAGAATTTGCAGTATGAAATGATACAATTTAATTCGAGGCCCGCCAAGAGGGTTCTTTTATGCAAAAAACTGTGGCTTCGGGATATCCGCCAGAGTATATCACGGACGAGGATGAGGAACGATATGTGAATGAATTTTAAGCAGCTGAATGTATACGATTGGAAAATTATGCGATACGTTTTAACGCGGGTCAAAGATCTGTGGCAAAGTTGTGTCTTAATTCATTGTAGGGCAAGTTTGGTTAACGGAGAGGTTAATGGCGTTACTTACCAATGCAGAAGTAGAAGTTAATGGAATATTGCTCGTCAACGATGACACCCTGTCCGCCAACTGGCGCTGCAAATCCGGAGCTGTAACATCGTCTTCATCGACAAACGTTGTCATTGTTGTATTCACCATGACACAAGCACGATTAAAACTGTTTGAGTATATGCATGCTTTGGAGCCTCGTGCGCTCTACTATGACACTAATGCGGCATTTTCATGAGCAGAGAAGAGAATTTTTTTAAAAATAAATCAAGGGAAAACGGTGTTTGTGAAAAAAAATTTCAGAGTTATTGATCGTATTTACGACACTCGCATCGAACACATAATAGTTAATTATTCAGAGTGGCAGATGGGGTACAGTGATTTCGACAAAAACGTTGAATTTCGTGAAGGTTTACAACAGAGCGTGAATCGTTCTCTGGAGGTGTCAAAAACTCGACATCATTTTGGTCAGAAAGAGGTCACCACTCTACGAGCATTGTATTATCTCAACGAGAAAGAACGCAAGGCTCTATGGCAAAGAGCGGATTCAAAATTGGTTCGACATATTTGCAAGTGTGATGTAAATGTATTGATCGGTAACGTACCACTTGAGAAACGACACAAGTCTCATCTATGTAAACACGCAACATTTCTACGAAAATTGGCAACACCTAAGCTATGCTTTTCTAGATAGAAACAACTTATCGTACAGCGAGGAGGATTCTTGCCTGCTCTACTAGCAGCGCTCCTAGGTACTGTTTTGGCTACTCTAGTTAGTTTATAAAGAAAAGTGGAGCATGCGAGAAACATGGTCCCCCTAGAATAGAAGAACGTAGTATAAAACTCGTCAACGTGTAAAGTTGAGCGAGAAAACTGGTCGTAGTATCGCCAAGTCTTGCAACGTTATCTTCACTTTAAGGGGCTAGTCTACTTTCTCGGGCGGAAAATGGAGGTGATTTTTCGGGACTCATAAAAACAAACCATGCGGTCAAATATTTTAAAATTTTGAGGATATATTCAGATACTATTGACAATGTAATGCACAAAATTTCGTAAAAAAATATCGACTGTAAGCCGAGTTATATGTTCCAACGTCGAGTCATCCAAAAATGAAGTTGTAAATCGGCTGCAGTTGTAGAGGTCCTCAGAATGCCAGTATCTGAAAAATTTTTACTTCACGTTAAACTAGATGACTTTCCCCGTACTATGAACTAGGATCTTTTGAAAATATTGAAAATTAAAAAAATGGAAGCTTTTTGAAAAAAAAATTCAATTTTTCACAAAAAAAACGCTCGTTTTTGCTCGGCAAATTTGTATTTTTTTAAATATCAAAAAGATCCTAGTTCATGGTATGTAAAAACATGTTATGAATATTCGTGTAAAATTTCAAATCGATTCTTTATTTTTCTTTGAGCTAGAGCTGCAGCCGTTTTTGAAAATGCAGTTATGAGAAAAACGCGTTTAAAGTTTTGACAACTGATTTTTCGGTTATAAAATTTAATTTTTCATACTTACAGTTATTCTGCGATTCCAGGACCATACAATTCGCCTTTCTCTTGCTCGAAAAAGTGCTGTTCCTCAGCTGCAGCTTTCCTACGAGCTGTCCGAGCCTCCTTTGAAGTCTTCTCATGCCTTTTCTCGGACAGCTGTATACGTGCCATGTCGCGACTGTTGGCGTATTCTAGTGCGTAGCGGCCAACAGTTATGCCCATAGTGCGAAATATTCTTAATATAGACTTCATGCCATCATTAAAGATCCCCGTTACAAAAAAATTTGCCAATTGTATGGTTTTTAGGCCGCTGTGAAGATGTTTCGGAGCAAAGTACCATAGCAAGCCGTTATAACTTTCATTATTATTTTGTGTGTAGCTCCCTTTGCATCTGTTTAGCAATTCCATTCTTGACAAATCCGTATAAATTGGATGCAAAACTTTTAAAACTTGTGGATCTAATGGCAGATAATCGTGCTTGAATTTTCTCATATTGAGTCCTTCAGCTTCCGCTCGGCGATACGCGCACCAGCTATCCGCGCCGACCGGGCAGTTTTGATGTGAATTCTTGTCAGTCGAGCCCATATGGAAATAAGTAGCCCAAATTTCCTTATGCATTTCGATTATCTGGATGCCTTATTGTCGCTAAACTATAATATTTTTGGAGTTTATTTATGATTTTGTCAGTTAATTTTACTGTATCTTTACTCCTTCCTCCTAAACCTTTCACTTTTTTTTTCATTTCGGCATCGTGTACCCATTCTTTTCTTGACGTGTGGATAGCATTCTAGATTTTCAACAGAAGTATCATAAGGATTCATATCTAAAATACCTTTAAAAGTAGCACTGTCTCCGTCACCGATGTAGCGTGTATACTTCACATTATACATTTCAATAGAGCGGCCGAACATTTCTTTTATGCCGTCGACTTCAATTTTCGCAGCCGATCTGGCGTGATTAGATAGGCAATCATGATCGCTTGAGAGGCATTCTTCATATGCTTCTGGATCTTCCTCTTGTTTTTTTTGTCCAGTACTCACACGCTTTACAATAATTCGATTTCACTCATGTATAGATGATTTTCTTGCTATATTTTCCTGCTAGAGTCGTCACGCCATATCGTGACGTATGTCCCCGTTTTTTCCACGTAACATCTCCGGAAACTGTTAAATTCGTATCGGAACCTTCTTCTTCAAGCGTTTTTCCTTTTCTTCGTTCACAGCATTTTTAGTGCAAGATATATACACCGCCTCTGCAGCTATCCAAATATTTTTAAAGCAGCCTTCGAAGGTATTAATATGAAATGTTTTCGCTATATCCATAAAACCACAAAAAAGACTCAGACCTTCTCTTCCAATCCCTAAAAGCCGCATCACAAGCACTGCACGTCGATTAATATTATAGGCTTTTCCACTCCTCGGACCAGATTCTATGTATGAAACGCCACACTGACACGCGACAGCAATTTTAAAACCTAATCCTGCCGGACTCGCTTCTTCGAATTTTACATTTGTTTTGCAATTCTTGCAAAATACTATGTTGCTAATTGCAGTAAAGACGAAGAAAAATTCAATGATACGATAGCCGTGAGTATTATCAATAATAATCTCATCGTCATCATTACACGCCAAGTTCACGGTCAGTCGCGGTTACGGAGGTTCAAATACTGCCACCCTGTTAACACGTGTCATCGGATAAAATAAAAGAAGACTGACAAATTGGCGTAAATAGTATATCACACACATCTCTAGAGACAAACAAATTGAGAGTGTAAATTTTCAGTAGTACCGTTTTGCAGATTCGGCCAGGAGTTTACGTAAACATGCAGACTCTAGTACACGAAATAAATAATTTAAATTGTACGAAGAATCATTTGGATATTAGTATTGTGTGAAGGATACGTGACGGTTAATATAGTCTGTGCAAATACGATTCCTGCGAAATTTGGTCACAAACTTTATCTGTCCAAGGAATTGCACAAAATTTTGGGATTTGAAAATATGATCTGGTAGAGGGCGATGCACACTGGGCCCTATAGACATTTGTTGTTTCAAAATTCTCTACAGACCATGGTTTTCGTCCAATCACAATAATTTTTTTTTTAAATTGAAGTTTATTAAAATTCTAAAAGACCCATAAGGCCAAATTTTTTAAAAAATGTTATAATAATTAATTAAAAATCTAAGTTAAACAATAAACCCATAAACTTAAGGCAAAAATCTGGCCTTATGGATCTTTTAAAATTTTAATAAACTTCAATTTAAAAAAAAAATTATTGTGATTGGACGAAAACCATGGTCTGTAGAGAATTTTGAAACAACAAATGTCTATAGGGCCCAGTGTGCGATGGCTCAACTCATGTTTCCAATGTCTTACCAGCCATGCTTATGATTTACAGTGATATTGGTGAACCTTACGTAACGGGAGATGTTCAATCACGATTGTTGCGAGCATTACCGTTTAATATAGATGATGATTACACATACGGCGGCACCAGAATCAAAAGTTTATCTCCTCCTATGTACCCACCTTTACTATTCAGTTTCTTTTAGGCTATTCGATTACGGTACGTTGACGGTGACATTTCATTTTAAAAGAATATACTAAAGTGTTTTTGTGATGCGAAGAAAATTTATCGGTACGAAGAATACTTCAATATGCAAGTTGGCAGTGATGGGAGTCCTCACAATGGAGGAGTTGAACGCATTTACATTGGCTCCCCCCACCAGAGACGCCATGGCGGAATTGCTTCGTTCCTGGCTCTTCGTATTTCGTCGTATTCTCCCACTCATTAACCGTGGTGCCAAGGCGGTTGTAAAAGAGGCTGTGTATGCTAGAATGAACATTACATTACATTACGTCATTTTGCAACCGCGTGAGAGAATCTGGCGAAACTCTGAAGAGAAAGGTTAAGGAAAAACTAGATAAGCTCATGTAGAGGTCAGAATATAAAATGCCCCGCCACGACGATCCTTTTCAGTTGTAGTTGTTAAGTGGGCCTGTCATACTCAGCAAAGGCAGACAAAGGAAAAGAGTAACAAAAAAGAGGAAAAATATATTAATGCGCAAGACGTTCAGTGTGAAAAAAGGCAAAGTTAAGAAGAAGCAAACGAGAGAAAAGCAAACTAAAAAAATAACAACGACACATATTTTTTATAGTTGAAGATGACCTTATTACACATTCGTGCGAATATCTATAGTTGCAGCAACTTTTGTTAGAAATTTCTCCGACTCAAACGACAATTGAAGGCTCTCATTGGATAAATTACAAACCAATATCATCGTTGACAAACGGCTAACCAATAGAATTCATTATACCTGGTAATAGTGAAGAATACATTGATCTTGCTCTCACAACGCTTAGTCAACGTGTCTATTTAGCCTGTCATCTACATGTACCTGATTTACCTGCCGATTCAGCACCTCCAATAAACAAAGTTGACATTAACAACTTAATCCATTCATTGTTTAATCAAGTGGATGTCGTCGTCAATCAAAAACTTTTATCACCGCCAACCAATGCGTATGATTACAGAGCGTATATTGAAATGCTGTATAACTATGGACCTCCTGCAAAAAACTCGCACTTACTGGGTGTGAAGATATTCCTCGAAAAATTAACGATCTGGTAGATGCAACGAGGGGCTTGTACATTATTGAAAATTTCTATCAGTGGCAAGAACAATCGAGTTGAAAGTTGACATACGTGGTTGCGCCTTTAACCAAGAAAAGTTGTTTATAAACGGTGTTGAGGTAAGAGAAGGCTTAGTAAAATCTCGCAATAATTTTAGCTTAGTGTATCCTACGAGGTACTTTTCCTTACATATCGAGGAAGCTTTTAGTTAGACGCGTAAAAAATAGTCCGGGTGTATTACTTGCACAGCGCATGTTTAAACACTTTCAAAGAATACTGCTAAAAATCGTCTTACAAAAGTAGAAGTATTGGTTATTACCATGCATAGCGGTATTTTCACGGTGAATGTTTAAATAACGTTATAGTAGGTGAGATACTAAAAAGAATTTTAATGGGTTTTGTTAATAATAAAGCTTTTAATGGCGATTGAGAACTTAATCCTTTTAACTGTGAACATTTTAATATCAATTTTCTGTGTTTATACGTTGACGGTGTACCAATATCATCGAAACCTTTACAATCCGTATTTAGCCCAACAAATAAGTTGTACGTTGACGATTATCATATCTCATTTTCAGGAATAGTTATACACTTTCTTAATGAGGGAAATTAAATGATGCGTGAAGCGTATCCTAATGGTTTTTGTCTATCTGCTTTTGATTTAACACATGACTTGTCGGCTAACGATTGCACTTATTAGAACTTCGTTATACACGGTAGTGTTGGAATAGACGTGAGATTCAATAATCCTTTGACTGCCACAGTAAACTACATCGTATACGCCGAATACGATAATATTTTGGATGCGACGGGTCAAGCTATTGTGAACTTTAGCGGATGAAGTAGCGACATGTAGATGTCGCTGGTGTGTATATATATGAACACCGTTGTCTTTCACGTATCAGTTAATTTCCAATTTTGATTGTCGCAACAAGCTATAAAAGAAAATGTATTTGATCATAAATTATCAATTCTTTAAGGGTATTAAATATACCACTGTACCGAAGGAAGTTACAGTGGTTTCTTTAAACGGCGATTTTAGCGCTCATTGGTTAGTGGTGCCAACAACGCACATACACAATTTAAGCGAAAATATTATTAAAATTGACAGTCATGAGAGACCAGATGTTCAAAGTTATGAATATATACGGCTCTGGTCGCATATGTCACGCGGATCATGCCAACTCGAATGATTGCAAGAGACCAGCGAAGCAGCGACTCTCTACCAATGAGAAGCGAGATACTCCTCTTCTCCGTCAGATTAGACCATCTCAGCGCAGTTGTACGATCTCCTTCGCACCGAGCACACGTACTACACCGTGCCTGCGTGAACACACTTTATTCAAAGCATTATTCGAAAATATATTCATTTGTACCAGATTTCTCGACTATATGAATTTTTGAACCCTTCAACTCTCTGAACACCAGGTAATTTTGATAGTTTTCGATTACCTTCGTTTATGCCGGATCATATAAATAACTTGTAAATAATTTCGTTGCAATGTAACGCAATTACAGAGTGAATTGTCCGACGTATATGAGAAATTTTCTATAATGTTCTTGTATTACATGAGCGTTGATATAGGTTTCAAGAAGTTTCAAGATAACTTTTCTGTTGACTTGAAGAAAAATGATAACATTGCCAGAAACTTTATAAGATATAAAAATGCTGACGGAAATTTCATTGAAAACGGTAGCTATATTGTCAGATGTTTACAAAACTGTAGCTCTAATAAGTCTTTGTCGTAACTCGATATTTTGTCTGATTCGAGATTCTTGGAATATCGGTAGTTAATGTTATAGAATATATTTTTACAATGTCTGCACTTTGCACCTCCACACATCGTTTGGCGAATATATTAGGTGCAAGCTCGAGCCTCTTTTAAATCAGTCGATTTTAACTGTCGAAGAGACACGACAACATGGTAAACTAAACACAAACCACTCGTCGTCCGTATAAAATATTTAGCACGTTATATGGCCTAAACGAAGAGGATTACACAGGACCACAATATGAAATCGGGCGGAGCATTTCTGATCTTAATCGATCTTTACGTTTTTGGGGTCGCTGATCACGATGCCGGTGTCCATATGACCCCAGCATGTCTGGTTCAAGATCAAATGAAGGTCAAACCCCTTAAATCGATCGATATGATTTTCTCGACCCCGGATTTTGAAAGAATGGAAAATTTTACGTCCAGATACGCTTCGACCTTTTCGTCAAAGTGACCCTTAGAGGTCATTTGAAGGGCATTTGGAGGTCAAATCTTTTTTTCGAACTTCTAGGTTGATATTAACCTATAAACTTAATACCCCTAAACACCAAACCTACAAATCCCAAACCCTCAAACCCAAAATCCATAAAACCTATACACATAAACCTCAATCTCCTAAAGCCACAAATCTCGAATCCACAAACACCATGCTATAAACCCACAAGGTGCCAAAATCATATAACGTTAGAACCATAAACCCCAAACCGGGTTTGTGGGTTTGCAATTTTGGGGTTAGGGAGTTTGGAGTTGATGGGTATAAGTTTATGGATTTGGGGTTTGGGGTTTGGAGTTTGGGGGTTTGGGGTTTTTTAGGTTAAAGTTTGGAAGTTTGTGGGTTGAATATTTGTAGTTAAAAAAGTTAATTTTACATTTTTATATTTTTTGTATGCTACGAGGGTAGTTCAATAAGTCTTTAGAATAAAGTATAAAAACAATTTTTTTTGGGTAAATTTTTTTTTATTTTTCAACATAATCTCCTTGGAGCTCTATACACTTGGTCAATCGCTTTTTAAGTTTTTTTAATCCTTCAGAAAAGTGCGTTTTCGGAAGTTCCTCAAAATAAGCACTTACAGAGGCAATGACGTCTTCGTTGTCCGTAAATCTCTGTCCACCGAGCCATTTTTTCAAGTTTGGAAATAAGAAAAAGTCACTGGGGGCTAAATCTGGTGAATACGGTGGGTGTTCGACAGATTCGAATTTTAGTTCTTCAATTTTAGCCATTGAAACGAAGCATGTGTGAACTCGGGCGTTGTCGTGATGAAAGAGAATTTTTTTTCTCGCCAAATGTGGTCGTTTTTTTTTAATTTCTTCTTTCAGCTGCTCTAATAATGATGCATAATACTCACCAGTAATTGTTTCACCCTTTTCCAAGTAGTCAATAAGTATAATTCCACGTGCATCCCAAAAAACTGTAGCCATAACCTTACCAGCTGACTTTACGGTCTTTGCCTTCTTTGGAGCTGGTTCGCCTGTGGAAATCCACTGTTTGGATTGTTCCTTTGTCTCAGGAGTGTAGTGGTGTATCCATGTTTCATCCACAGTCACAAATCGACGAAAAAATTCCTCAGGATTCCGACTTATGCGCGCCAAAAGAGCCTC
Organism: Gastracanthus pulcherrimus; assembly: GCA_949152435.1. Taxonomy (NCBI): domain Eukaryota; kingdom Metazoa; phylum Arthropoda; class Insecta; order Hymenoptera; family Pteromalidae; genus Gastracanthus; species Gastracanthus pulcherrimus. The sequence continues at coordinate 106,883,441 of OX424573.1, forward strand.
AGAGGCGACCACTCTATTGCGTTTATTCTCAGCTGAGAGCAAACGCGGCACCCATCTTGCCGATAGCTTTTTCATGCCTAATTTTTCATGTAGAATTGAAACAACTGCACCTATAGATATCCTTGTGGCGTCAGCTAACTCACGCACTTTTAATCTTCTTTCCTTCAACACCATATCGTGGATTTTATTGATGATTTCGGGAGTAGTTGCTTCTACGGGCCTTCCTGAACGTGGTTCGTCACTTATTGATGTACGACCACGCTTAAATTCATTTACCCAGTTATAAACCATTGCTAAGGCAGGGGCAGATGTGCCATGAACTGAGTCCAATTCATTTTTTATCTCATATGGAGTTAAACCCTTTAAATGAAAATGTTTAATTACCGCTCTGAACTCGTTTTTTTCCATTTTTCTTAAGAAGCATTTTTTTTTTCAATTGGTTATAAAAACACGTAAACTCAGAAGATGTGGACTGTGACTGCACCATATATCTAGTCGGGAGTGGTGCTGACTGAAAACAGATGATTTGGAGCGATTCGCGCGCCATCTGTTGGTCATTCTAAAGACTTATTGAACTACCCTCGTATTATAATATTTTTTGTTGAAAGACAATTAGATGTGCGGACTTTGGTATAAGTTTCATGCGTGACCTCAAAGGAGCCGATTTCTTGTAATTATGGGCATCCTCCAGGCATATTATAAACCTATCATTTTAGGAAATCACATTTAACTAATGATCATTTTTACTGAAGAGTTGTCTTTGGATTACATCGACAGTCTTTTTCCAGGTCAATCAGAGGTTAAGAGTCATAAGTTATATAATATGTTATAATACGGGACGTCGAAAATCGCCATTTTCTTATGCCTGTCCCCAGGGCACCTGCACGTGGTGACGGCGGAAAACGGGTCACCGGCAAAGTCCCTGGGTGAAGGCGTTCACGCCGTCATGGCAGGCACAAAGATATATCTGACGATGCAGGGACTAGGAACCCCGCAGTATCGGCGATTGGTCAGAGTGAGCAAGCGGGCCCGCAATCATCATCATCATGCGACCGCAGCTCTAAATCGGTTTTAGAGTTTGATGCTATAAGTTCAACAATATCCCTATGTCTTCAGCGATGAGACAACTTTTGTATCATTTGTGCGAAATATGTTATCAAGGATCAGGGGAGGAACTTGAATAAAGAATTGATGGTACGTTACGAAAACTGTTTCAATATAGATACAAGTGGGATGAACAATTCTTGGACTCTAATGAAAGTATGTGTCACTTGCTCAAAGCAAATCGCCGGAAAGAAAAAACAAATATATGCATCGCCTATGATCTGGCAAAAACCAGTCGATCATGATACTGATTGTTATTTCTGCTTGCATCTGTTCAATCTATAACGCATGCTGTTTCAGTTAGTATTGGACAGGATGAAAGTCAACATCCGATGTCTATAGACTAAGATTCTGAAATAGAAAATTATGATACAGATACAAGAATGAATCGCAAGAATTTCAAGGAGGTCAACGCGAGAATGCACACGGTTTTAATCAAGATGAGCTAAGAGACATTGTTCGGGACGCAAGTCTTTCGAAAGAGATTTCCGAACTCTTAACTTCAAGATTAGAAGAAAAGAATTGTTTAGTTCCAGGTACTAAAGTCAGTTTTTATCTTGATCGAGATTGTCCATTTCGGAAATGTTTCCCAAAAGCAAAGGGTTTGGTTTATTGTAATGTTGTTGCAGGACTGATAAATGAATATCAATGTATCGAATATGCAGCTAGTGACTGGCAACTATTTATCGATTCATCGGTGAGGAGTTTGAAAGCTATCTTACTTCACAATGGGAACAAATATGCCCCTATACTGGTTGGCCGCTCAGTAATCTTAAAAGAAGTATACAATAATCTCCATTTTCTACATGAAAAATTGAAGTACCATACGCATAAGTGGCAAGTACCTGGAGATTTTAAAATAACTAGTATTTTATTAGGTCAACGGAGCGGAAACACTAAATATCCATGTTTTCTTTGTGAGTGGGAGAGTCGTGCCCGAGATCAACATTATATAAAAAAGAATTGGCAACTCAGGCAGCAATTAATTCTAGGATCTAAGAACATTGTCAAAGAAAGTATCATTCCTAGTCCTAAAGTCATTCTTCCTCCTTTATATATCAATCTTGGCTTAGTTAAACAGCTTATCAAAGCAATGAAGGTATTAAATGAAGGTATGAAAGTGATGCTTTTATGTATCTATTCGAGAAATTTTCCAATATTTCTGAAGCGAAAATCAATGAAGGTGTTTTTGATAGTCCTCAAATAAGGGAACTGATGAAAGATGACGAATTTGAAATGAGAATGACAACTAATAAGAGAGCAGCTTAGAACAGTTTCAAAGAAATTAAAAAAAAATTTTTGGGAAATAACAAAAATCCTGATTATAAGAATATTATTGACAATCTATCGGAAAACTACTGAAAGATGGGATGTTAAATGAATTTAAAGATCCATTTATTGCATTCACACATTGATTACTTCCCAGAAAATCTGTGGGACTTGAGTGAGGAGCAGGGTGAGAGATTTCACCAAGATTTGAAAGAGTTTGAGAAAAGATATCCAGTTGTTTGGAATGTGTACATGATGTCAGACTATTGCTGGTCCTTAAAAAGAGATACATCAAATGTGCATAAAAGAAAATCACTTCGTAGATCTTTTGCGAACAAAAGAAAACGTTATTCATGAATAAAATCTGCTGGACATATAACAATAGCGTAAGAGTTAAGTTACGTGAATTCAAAATTCATATAAAACGTGTTCATTTATTCACAAAAGATCTACGAAAACATGTTTTTATGTACATTGGATGTGTCTATTTTCAAAGACCATCAACAGTCTGATGTGTTCACATACCGCACACCTCTATGTCTTTTTTCAGTCCTTCAAGTCTTACTGAAATCTCTCGCTCTGCTCCTAACTCAGATTTTCAAGGAATTAATGCGTGAATGAAGGAAATAAATCTTTAAACTCATTAAAAGTCCCACCTTTCTCTGTTAATTCACAAATTTTTTAATTAATTTATTTGTAACAAATCTAAGCTGCTCTCTAATTGTCATTTTCATTTCAAATTCAGCATCCTTCATTAGTTCCCTGCTTTGAGAACCACCATAGACACCTTCATTGATTTTTGCTTTAAAAATATTGCAAAATTTGACGAATATATACATAAAAACATCGCTCCCCAATACCGTCATTGTTTGAAAAGCTATTTAAATAAGTTGAGTTTGATATGTAAAGGTGAAAGGATGACATAATGACTAGAAATGAGAGCCTCTTTAATAATATTCATAGATCCTAGAGTTAAATCTTGCCTGAGTAGCCAAACTTTTTTACCCACTGTTGATCTCGTGCATGATTCGTACACTTACGAAAAAACTAAATACTTTGTGTCACTTTGTTAACCTAATAAAATACTAGTTATTTTCAAATCTCAATTTAATTGCCACTTTTAAATATATATCGTATTTTAATTTTTCAAACCGAAAATGGAAACTATTATATTCGTTTTTAAAGAATACTGAATGGCAAACCAGTAGAGTATACACATGTCCATTCTGAAGCAAGACAGCTTTAGAAGTCCTTGCCGATGCATCGATAAATAGTCGCCAGTCACTAGCTATTTCATTCAATACATCCATATTCATTTATGAGTCCTGCAACAGAATTACCAAGAACCAAACCCTTTGCTTTTGAGAACAATTTTCGAAATGGACGATCTCGATCACGATAAAAACTGACTTTAGTACCTGGAACTAAACAATTCTTTTCTTCTAATTTTGAAGCTAAGAGTTCGGAAATCTCTTTCGAAAGACCTGCGTCCCGAACCAAGTCTCTTAGCTCATCTTGATTAAAACGGTGGGCATTCTATCATTGACCACCTTCAAATTCTTGCGATTAATTCAATTTGACGCATTGCTGTTCTTTAAATTCTTGAAATAACTTTCTTATCTATGTGATGAGTTTCTATTTTAGAGACTTCGTCAATAGACATCTGATGTTTTCTTTCATCCTATCCAGTAATGACTAAAATAATTTTCGATACGGATTGAACAGATGCATAGGATATTGCAGAATCATTCTTTTTACTGTACCCAAATATATTGGTCAAGCAGAAACAGCAATCTGTGATTTAATCTGTTGACTCTTGCCAGATCGTAGGCAAAACAAATGTTTATTTCTTCTTACATGTGATTCGCAAAAACCAAGAAATGCATAATATTTTCGAGATTCAAGAATTGTTCATTTCACTAGCATCTATATTAAAACATACCCATTTCTTGCCTTAATATCAGTCTAAAAGTTCGAGAAAAGGATTTGACCTCCAAATGCTCTTCAAATTACCTCTAAGGGTCACTTTGACGAAAAGTTCAAAGCGTATCTGGACGTAAAATTTTCCGTTCTTTTAGGGGTTTGACCTTCATTTGACCTTCAATCGTTATACATAAATATTATTACTGATGTATTAAACAATCAGATATCTTCTAATAATTAGAAAATAACGAAATTGTACTTGCCTTGTATTTTTATTCACCTGATTACATGTCTGTTTCTTTACAATCATTAATAGTATTTTCAAAAACATAACTGGAAGATCAATTTTAAAGTTTATTTCTTTAATATATTAAATTTTAGAGAGTATAAAGTATATTTCATTTATATTTTTAAAGTATTAAAATTCAAGAGAAATTAAAAAGTTCATTTATATTTTAATAATAATCAAATTTAGTTTCTGTAATTTTGCATGACTGCACTAGCAGTACATGCACGGGGTCAAGGTTAACTGTGATTGGTGCAGTGTTACTAACCTTCTTTTCCGTATATCTGGCACCACTTATAGCACTCATAGTACCACGGAGGGGAGTGACTCAAATGTGCGCGATAGGTGGAGAAGACGATGGTAGATGCAGTGTGACTTACCTTTTCCTCCGTATACCAGGCTGCATTTTGGAGAAGTTTGTCTTCTCCAAGGCGAGGAGGTTATTACTTACATTATACAAATATTCTAAAATATAAAAAACCTTAAAAAATGAATATACGAAAACCTTAATCATGTTACATGAAATAACTTTCACCTCAGGTTTGCATATATTTCAATTAGTCAATTAATGATTACAAATTAAAATGTTAATTTTTCATTTAAAATCCTCTCATTATAAATCAAGATTTAATTTTGAATACAAAATATTCCAATTAAAAATTAAACTTTAATTTATAATTTTATTTTTCTAATTAAGAATTAAAATTTAGTTTTAATTGAAAATTTTCAATTTAAGAATTGAAATTTATTTTTTATTGAAAATTTTCAAATACAGAATTGAAATTTAATTTAAAATTAAACATTTTTGAACTGAGAATTAAAATTTAATTTTTAATTCAAAATCATTAAATTAAAATTTAATTTTTAATTTAAAATCATTAAATTAAGAAATTAAATAAATATTAATTCAAGCTTCTTGAATTAAATTAAATGAAGGCCCTTTAACTGCTGGGCGCCGCCGTACGGCTGAGTTTGACGCTGGCCATCTATTCCTATAGGCCTCTTGCACGATAAGGGAATATGAAACGGGGAATACGGAAAAATATGGTAGCTATAAGCTATAACTATATATGCGGGAAATAAAGGGGAATAAGAACGTTATTCCTCTTTATTCCTCCTTATTCTTCATATATATAGTTATACTTGCCATATAATTTCTTACTCCCTATATTATATTCCTTTAGCGTGCAAGACGCTAGAGGCATATGACAGGATCTTTTGCATGGTTGTCTATTAAGAGTCTAAAGAGTCTAAAGGAATATAATATAGGGAGTAAGAAATTATATGGCAAGTATAACTATATATATGAAGAATAAGGAGGAATAAAGAGGAATAACGTTCTTATTCCCCTTTATTTCCCGCACATATAGTTATAGCTTATAGCTACCATATTTTTCCGTATTCCCCGTTTCATATTCCCTTATCGTGCAAGAGGCCTATAGGAATAGATGGCCAGCGTCAAACTCAGTCGTACGGCGGCGCCCAGCAGTGTACCTACTAAATATATTCTACTATATCTATATAATTTTTATTTGACTTTAGATATATATAGTATACTCAATAGAGTATATGCAACTTTCTTTGTGAACTTTCCGAATTTTCACAATTCACCTTTTATTAATAATGTTACAGTGCTTTAAACATGCTGATGACGTCATATTATTCATACAGCGGTGCCGATTGAGTTTACATGAGTGTGACGTCATTCAAAGGCACTTATATGACTACAGCTTGTTTAGTTTTTTTTTCAAAATTTCGTAATGAATAAAGCGTTGGCTTATATTCTTTATCCAAATCATGGATACCGCACTGAACATTTTTTTCATGCAAATACTCAATTGTGGCCGGACATTCAATCTTGCATTAAAGCTTTCATTCTTCACATTCCATTATATTGAAGAATTTTTTAAATTATTGTACTAAAGATTATATTAAGTCATATAATAGTAGTTTGTGAACGCCAATATTCACAAACGTTTTTGTTTTTTTTTGTTCAATGTAAGATAAATAATTTACTACATTTATATAAATGAATTTAAGAACATTATTTCCCGAATAGTTACATTATTCAATTGTTATGTTTATTTATCAATTATCTTCTTATAACTATTCTTATCGGAAAACATTCAAATCGTATACCGTGAATAGGGGTAACTTTAAAGCAATTTATAAAGTGACATATAACCATTTATTTATGATCGATTTTTATTTTTATAATTTAAAATGACAATATTAGTAGAATATTTAACGACACAGGTTACAAAATTAATATTTTCAATTACATAATTTGTATTAGCCCAAAGTCATCCGAATGTCCAAAGACACCCCGGTTAACCGGTATTGTTAAAATTGTTTTATATAAATTAAGACGGTGCAGTTTGTTTTTCTAATGATATAAGTGAATTGTTTTTTTAAAGATCCATGGTCTTTTTTCAGATATATTTAATATTAAAGTTGTACACTTTTAACGACATACACGTATATGAAAGATAGTGAGTGAGAGAAAGAGTAAGAGAGAGAAAGTAAGACAGATAAGAACAGGCAGCAGCACGCACTGCGCGTAAAAGATGGAGAAGAAGGGAGAACGCGAAGAAAGCGCACTTGTAAGAGAGAGGAGAGAGGTGCGGGGTGGAACATCGCGCAACAGGAGCTACGAGTTGATAAACAATGCAGGAAGAGACTATCTCTGTCTCCGTCACTCGAGCCTTGAACAACATCGATGCGCCAAGTCCCGAAAATTTCCAACTCCAGAGAAGATGGTTGACCACGTGCGATTATCCGCCTAGAACGGGGGAGAGCAGCACTGCATAATTATCTAGCGCATACGACTGTTCCCGCGACCGAGAGTGCATGGCGGCCAAGCAGATCGGCAGCACCCCGGAGCGGATGTGCGCAGCAACGGAGGTGGACCACGTGTTCGTCGGGAAAGCTCAAGTGAGTCTGTCTGTATAATATTCTCTTTCTCTCTCCAACGCACAGTATTATTGGTTTAGTGTGAAGCGCGGAATTGAAGTAAATTGTGTAACGAGCTCACCGAAAAGAGGAAAGTCGTTAACCGCGATCTCCTTGATGATCTTGTTGTACGCGAAAATATAAGAATTAGTGCCGCGAAGCGACGCGAATAAGCTAAGTGTAATAATTCGAATCGCAGTAGAAAGTCGGCTCAATAAAAGCCGAATTGCGGTAAGCGAAAGTGGGACGAGGAGCGGTAGTGATGTGAAACATCACACATCAAATTTGTACAGTTAGTGATCAGGTTTTGTTATTAATAAACGACGATGACGGACGAAACTAGCCCGCAATACGAAATCCAAATAATAAATGATAGCGTTATCATTTTAGTTAGAACCCTAGTGCCTGCATGCTTATTTAAATATAACATTTTCAGCCGGCCATGGACTATAGCAGACGTTACCCGAGAAACTAAGTAACTAAAATATCTGCTCACGACAATTCCCGCGGTCCAACGACGACACGCGCCGGAATAACTGCCGTTAGCCGGCTACACGAAGCAGAACAAACTGCATTTGGTGATACTCCGTATCGCAAATAATGCAAGGCGCTTTCACGACTTGCATTTTATAACGTGCGGTTTTGCTGAAGGAGGGGGTTTTGCTCGGGTAAATAAATAAATGATTCTGATTGATGAGAAATTGGGTTCGCGAATAAAGAAATAAATAAATAAATAACTACCCCCTCCCCACCCCAACTAACCGCCATGTCATAAATTGACAATTTGAAATTTTTAGGTTAAATAGATATAAAAACTGTTACTATAGCTTCTTTATATTGTTATTTACATTAATTATTACAAAATGGTTGGTATTTATGTATATAATTTAGAAACGATTAATCGATAACGTAAAACCAAAAATGCAACATACGCTGTTTTAACAATATACTATTCATTTATCCTATCGTTCCATTCATGCACACACTTATCAACCCGCCCACACTCGCATAGCACTCTTGTACCCAATAACCCGCCCATCCACTCAAACACTCATTCACCCTCGATCTCCTATATACTCACATAGCACAATATGTTCTAAGAACGTTTCAGCAATGTTTCTTTTGCAACCATGGGATATTGCTGCTAAAGGTTCCAGAATCGTTGTTGCGATGTCGCTTGATCGTTGACATTTTCGCTTTCGTTGCAAAAGGAATGTTGAGGGAATGCTGTTCCTACAAAGTCATTAACAACTAAAGACTACCCACTTTCTCATTGTGGGAACGTTACTAAAACGATACTGATGGATCCTTACTAAATAAATAAAATATTAATTAATGAAATCTATGTATTTAATAGAAAATCAATAAATATGTTATATCTTAGTCGACAATTGTCACTTTTTTAGGATATAATATTGCATTACTTTTCTCTATCTATAGCCCTTCTCAAGATTTATATAAATGAATTTTTTCATAAACGAAATTTTATATTGTAATTAAATTCACGTATTAACGTTTTCTTAACATTTTGTTTTTGTAACGAAAAACATATTTAATGTTCCAGCAGCATCATGACAACGTTCCTCTAATCTTGATTAGTGACTTTGCACAAGCAATGTTCCTTGTTCCCAGAACATACAATCAACCAACACACCAATTCATAATTCATTGAAAAAAGTAACATTAAACATAGGAGTTGTCATTTACACGGTAAAATTAATAATAATTATTTTTGATTGCAATATCTACAACTGAAATTAAACTGATAATAGGAAAAATCTCAATTGAAAATTAAATTTTAATTTTGATTATCAAAATTCACAATTAGAAATTAGAATTTAATTTTAATTTGAATAGTTTAAATTACAAATTAAAATTCAATTTTTAATTTGAATAGTTTCAATTCGAAATTAAATTAAAATTTTAATTTTAATAGCTTAAATTAAAAATTAAAATTTAATTTTAATTTGAATAGTTCCCGCAAAGGGGATCACTCTCCACTGCGACAATCCTCTTAAGAGATGATTATCAAGGTGAAGAGAGTTCCTTTCGGCTTAGCGACCCCACGGACTTGAGCTGGCCGTACCGGTGCCTTAATTGGTAACCATTACACGCACTTACATGAACACTTACACTTCGTATTCAGTTACATCAAGACACATCCGCAGACAGAATGCATACATTACATAACACTACATGCTGCGCACAGCACCCAAGATTGTGCTCATATTTCAGACGCTCTGGTAGTATCTGCAATCACTGACGAACCGACGAATGATTGATGTGAGCATGCTATGTCGAAGTGTAGTTGAAACAGGAGCTCAGAGGCCAGCCGTTTCGGACCCTGATCAGAAATTGCGTATTGTACACGGGATTGGAAAACGGAGGTTGGGCCCCGGGATACTGGGAGTAGGATTCATGCACATGTTAAGAAGAGCATAGGCAGGTTCAAGGTTACACCCGTTCCCGGCTACTTCAGCCAACCCCCTTATGCACGATGCACTGGTAAACAACATAATGGATGGCCACTACCCAAATTCAACAACAAGAAAATCAGGAAGATACAAGAATACGAGTGGGATCGAAGATAATATTAATTGACACACGACGAGAACTTCTAGAGACGGAAAGAAAAAAATAAAGAATTAAATGTGATTAATAATCTGGCTATAACAATAAAACAAACAACAGATAGAGTTCCAAGCATAGCAAATCAGCGACTGAGGAAGGAACAATAGGACACACTCCTATCATTCGAGGTTCATTCTAGCAAGACTTTAACCCAAGGACAGGGAAACAACAGTAACAACGATACAGAAGTCCACAACGATAATATACACTCATACAGAAAATAACAGAAGACAGAATGAAGAATTTGTGACTGTAGGTTCAAGAAAGGCGAAGAAGATTACGAAGACGACAAATCAACAACAACCACAGAGGCAGGAAAATAATCAACCACCGAAGAAGACCAAGAAACACAATGTACGGCACCATAAGATGCTGTATTCATCAAGCCCCCAGATGGCCGGACGTTTGAAAATATCCTGGAGGGAATAAACATCATACCGGTGCTAGAAGGCACAAGTACAAACATCCAAAAAGTGCGAACTACAAGAAATGCAGGAGACTTAGTGACAATAGGTGGCAATTAATAAGATAAAGTCCCAATTACCAATGGGTTAACAGAATCAGTGAAACAAATGGGAGAAATAAAAACTTTAGAATCGAAGACTACTGTAAAAGTCATGAATCTGAACAGCGGAAACAGCGAGGAACAAATAATAGATGCCCTGAAAATGGCTCTCCCAGAACATTCAGGAGATTTTAAAGTAATATGGTCAAGATCAAATCTGTGGCAGCAAATAATAGTCTTTGCTATTTTGGATACACGAGAAGTGCATGTTCCTCTAGAGAAAAGTAGCATACAAGTTGGACTGCTGTAATGTCGAAGACGTCTCGCGTATGTCTGCAATGGACCAGACAGAAAAGGACACTGCTACAAGTGTGGAGATAATGAACACAAGGAAACCGACTGCCCACCGACAACGGCGAATTGCTACGCATGCGGCATATAGGAGGGCTTTGTATCAAGCTAAGACAAGAAGGAAATGACGAAGATTCTGAGAGAAAACATCCATCTTAGCCCAAAGGTTGGCAACTTGTTGGATCAGATATTTTGTGAACATTATATAGATATCACAATCATTATTGAGCAGGGCACTGTAAACAGATATGGACAAGTATGATTTTCTGATAAGCTAGGGGTCGCAGCAATATCGATCGAAAATCCAAGAAAAGTACCGGTTAAGGGGGGAGTCTGCTTTACCGGCTTCAAAAAATTGATTTTTTTTGTCTTAAATCTATTCCAAAACTGTCCAAGAATATGTCTTAAAAATTTCAGAGGCCAATTCGACATATTTCCGAAGCTAGAGCAGTTTTAGTGGCCGAGCATCGAGCAGGTGCGAATGCTCGGACAGACCCGAGCGCGCGCGTTCCGCCCCTCGACGTATTCTATTATTCGACTATACTCGTATATACCTGAAAAGGTCCAACAGTCATTTGAAACATTATTTGGAGTTTCTAGAAGGTCTGTGTTGATTAGTAGTAGGGAGAACGGTATACAATATAACGGTATACTATAGCTCTCGGCATCGGCTTCTGCACTGCTGTTTGTAGCGTCAGCTTTCAGTTCCACTTTTGATTTTGCCGAGTACACATCAAAATGTCAAGCTACCCGAAAGGTGATAGATCTAAAAGACTGTTTCATCGGACGACGGAGACTTACACGCGAGCCGCAGTGAGCAGAAGTTAACGACAGCAAACAGAGATGATGTTATTATTCATTGGCGCACTGCTACCGCATTATTGAATTTATATCTGTGTTTCTCGCCATTTCGGAAATCGCAATTTGCAGATCATGCAAGCAAAAATTAACGTTTGCAGAAAGTGGTCGTCGAAGCCTAGGATTTAAAATTATTGTCCAGTGTATGTGTGGTCGCCGCGAAATCCAGTCAGGACCATTGATAAATACCGGCTACTTAATCAACAGACGAATTGTTTTTGTTATGAGGCTTATTGGTATCGGACGAGAAGGGATAAACGTATTCTGCGGCATTATGGATATGTCTGCAGGTTTTGCAAAATCTACTTACCAACAAATCGTTGAGCATTTGCACGCAGCGTCGAAGACAATGTTCAAGAGCACCTGCGAAAAAGCCGTCAAGGAAGAAAAAGAAAAAAACGTTGAACATGAAAGACCTGCGAATCATTTGAAGGTTTCGGGCGATGGATCGTAGAAAAAGCGCGGTTATACTTCTTTGTTCGGTGTAACAACGCTCACCGGATACTACAGTGGCAAAGTAATCGATCTCATTGTAAAAAGTGGATATTGTCATTCGTGTACCATAAGTAAAAATACTTTGGAAGACGCATTTGAGGAGTGGTATGAGAATCATAAAGACTCATGCTCCTCAAATCATGCAGGTTCGGCAGGGAAGATGGAGGTGGATTCCCGTAATGAAGATGTTTTCGAGATCCGTCGAGAAATTCGGAGTTATGTACACTAATTATATCGGCGATGGCGACTCCAAAACTTTTACAGAATCTTAAATAGCAATCCTTACGGGGACGAGTTCACAGTGACGAAAAATGTGTGTGTTGGACACGTGCAAAAGCGTATGGGTACTCGTTTACGTAATAAAAAAAAAACCGAGAAACTTGAAGGAAAGACGCGGCTAACGGAGAGTGTAATCAAGAAATTGACGATATATTACGGTCTGGCAATTCGTCGAAATATTGATTCAGTGAAAGGTAGGAAGAAAGCTATTATAGCAACATTAGACCACTACTGTTCCACGGATGAAAATCGTCGGCATGAAAATTGTCCAGAAGGCGCCGAGAGTTGGTGCGAATGGCGCAAGACTCAAGCGGCGAATGATCTTGCATCTTACAAACATCCGGCGAGATTAATCGATGAAACCGTGGAGAAGCAAATTCGTCCAATTTATGAAGAGCTCTCTAATGACGATTTAATGAGGCGGTGCTTAGGCGGCCACACTCAAAATTCCAACGAATCGTTCAATTCGATTGGGTGGCGCCTAAGTCCGAAACATTTGAATTCCGGCTATAAAATCGTCGAAATTGCAGCATATATGGCTGCAGGCATTTTTGACGAGGGCTACTCTGCTGTTCTTTCCACCATGCAGCTTCTCAATATCATCATCGGGCAGCAGTGCTAAAATTTGGCTGACGCCGTCGATGCTGAGCTTATAACACGGGAGAACCGTGCAAGCAAGAAGGCTCGTACAGCCCGAAGATTGGAAACCCTCAGCCAAAACGAGTTTTTTGAAGAAGAGGAAGGACTAATGTATGGCCCAGGGATAGCTTATTAACCTCTAATTACTGTAAGTATCCAAAAACTTATATTGTTTTGGACCGAAAACTTTAAAGCGCGTTTTCTCAAGTTTTCATTTTTACGATTTTTAGAAAACGGTGCCGGTGATAGCAAAAAGAATATACGTCCTATCGAAAGAATCAATGTGGTCTAGCTTCAGTATTAAATTATCTTCTATTTGAACTAAATAAGTTGGACAAAAGTATTATTTAAACTACTTTTTTGCAACTTAAAGTGAATTTTTTTTCAAAAACGTGAATTTTTTTCAAACTTTGAAAAAAATTTTGAATTTGACAACTTCTTCGGTATTTTTTGAGTTTATGTAGAAAAGAAACTTATAAATAGTAAAAAAAAATTGTCTCGACTGTTTCAGACGCACTGCACGACCTCCATCACCGGCACCGATTAGAAAGTGCAGACTCCAGGCGCTCCGGCAAAATGGTCATAACTTGAAGAAATTTTAATATTTTTTAATAACAAAAATTGTTTTTTAAAGCTAAAATATAGTACATTATGTTCTCAAAATTTTGTTTACCGCAATTATTTCCTTCCCTTTCAAAAAAATTGCTGATAAAACTTTTTTTTTCGGCTTCTAAAGCAGACTCCCCCCTTAAGCAGTATGGATCTGGAAAAGGCATTGTGTGGTTCAGAAGCAACATGGTAATATACGTTAGATATTGCCTTGTACATAGTGATAATATTAAAGACTTTATTCGGAAGACAGAAGAGTTGTACTTCAAGAAATAGGAGGAAACCTAGTGACATTCGGGGATTTCAATTTCAAGGCACTGGAGTTAGGCTCCGCATAAGTCGACACCAGAGCTTTGATAATTGTGGAAGTGGCATCGAGATTAAACCTCAGTGCCCAGAATAATAATACAACAACATTTAGAAGACCTGGGAACAGGGAAACAGTACCAGATGTAACTTTTGCATCAGATGACATCGCCGGTAATGTGCGTAATTGGGAGGTTATCGATGACTTCAATGCCAGCGACCATATGTACGTCACCTACACCGTGGGAGAAGCATCAAGTAGATAAGACGAAGGTTTATAGAGTTATACTACAAATAATATAACAAAACTGAATAAGGAATCATTAGTAGCTATCTTACAAGAAGACAGCAGCTAATGCCCAGGTAAATGTTGTAATACAGATTCTACATAGGGCTTGTAAAGCATCGATGCGACGAAAGCGACCAGCAGGAATAGACGACCCGTTTATTGGTGGACAGAAGCGATTGCCAACTTAAGAATGGGGGGCCATCGTCTGAAATGAAGAAGAAGTGGTCGGTCGTAAGAATGCATAATACAAGGAAGCGAAGAAACGATTAGGAGATACCATCAAACAAAGTATGACCCAACAATGGCAAGACCTGTGCAATAAGGTTGAGAACGATCCATGGGGCCTAGCATATAAAATAGGGCTTCGCAAGCTAGGGCGGTTTAGCGTACCTATACTTCGCGATGACGAGACCATGGAGAACATTCTTCGCATGCTTTTTCCAGATCACGAAAAACGAAACGAAGACAAAGAATAACAGAATCTGAAGGAAATACCTATCTTCACAGAAGCAGAATTGAGAATCGCTGCTGACTCCATGAAGAAGAACAAGGCACCAGGACTAGATGGAATCCCGGCTGAGATAGCAGCAAAAGTATGCCCACATCTCATTTTTAATATGTACAACAGCTGTCTAAAGGCAAGTATTTTGTAAGAAAAATGGACGGTTCAAAGGCTAGTGCTGATCAGCAAGGAAAAGTGAGACCCCAACTCGGTATCGAACAATAGACCGCTATACACGTTTGATACGACTGGAAAACTAATCGAGGAACTTCTTAGATCTCGGCTACAGAATGCAGTACAGACAGGCGGTTATCTCTAAGATAGTCAATACGATTTTAGGAAAGTAAGATCAACCGTTGAAGCAGTACTATAAATCAAGAGAACCTTCGAAGAAGAACTCGAAGAGTGATACTGATAGCAACTCTAGACGTGAAAAATGCATGTAACTCTGACAGATGGAAAGATATGATCGACGAAATGAAGAATACGTTTAAAGTGCCACCGTACATTATGCGCATGGCAAAAGACTATCTAAAGGACCGGTGGCTATTCTACGATATCATCGAGGGATAACGAAGAAAGGAAATTACAGCTGGAGCTGCACAAGGATCGGTCATTGGATCGGACTTATGGAACATACCATACGATGGTGTTCTGCGGCTTGTGATGCCCATTGACACATTTCTAATAAGGTATGCAGATGACATAGCATAAGTTATCATCGCTGAAAATGAAGAAGTGGCTCAAGAAAAGTTGGACGTGGTCATGGAACAGATCAGCAGGTGGATAAAAGATCATGGTTTAGAACTAGTGACCCACAAGATGGAGCTAGTATTTTAAACAAGAAAGCAGAAAAAGACGTTTGACAACATCCAAACAATGCAGGTAGGACCTGAGATAATTCAGATCAAGAAGGCCATCAAGTATCTAGGTATTGCGCTGGATTCTAAGATGAAATTCGGAGAATAGATCAAGCGAGTAGCAGACAAGGCAGCGTCAGTTACGACGGCGTTAAACAGGATTAATGGCCAACGTAGGCGGAGCAAGGGCGAATAAACGCCGCCTCCTGATTCAGTGACCCATTTCATTATTCTGCATGGTGCAGAGATATGAGCCGATACATTAGCGAGCTCGTATCGAACGGTTTCGGAACCAGCGATCTCGGTTGTGGCAGACGTAATTTCAATCAACCTGCTCGCAAGGGATCGAAAGAAAACATATGAAAGAAAAGCAGAAGACATCACACAATAAGTCAAACATGAGGAAAGAGAACGGATGATTAAGAAATGGCAAGAGCGATGGAACGCAGATTCGAGAGGCAGATGGACCACGAGACTGATCAAGGAAATCAATAACTGGATAAAAAAACGTCATGGAGAGGTAAACTACTATCCTCACCGGACATGGCTATTTTCGATCTTACCTCAGATACACGAGGAAAGTGAAGAATGCAAAGTACCTTCATTGCGAACATGTGAAGGACGCCGCGAAACACATTTTGTTTGACTTTCGCTGGACTGAAGAAAGAAGAGAACTGGAGACAACAACAGGGCGAATGTGTATGTGTGTGTGTGTGTTTGTATATGTGTGTGAGTATAAGAGTGTGTGCGTGCCAGTGAGCTTGCGTGCGTGCGTGCGTGCATGCGTGCCTGCGTGTGTACGTGCGTGTGGGTGTGTATATGTGCGTGTGTGTGTGTGTGTGGATGTGTGGGTGTGTATAGGGGTGTGTATGGTGGGTCTGTAGGTGTGGGTGTGTATGCATGTTCGTGTAAGTGTGTGTGTATGTATATGTGTGTGTCTACGTGCATGCATGTGTGCGTGTGTGTGTGGGTGTATGATTGAACATCTGTGACATTATAAATTATTTCCAAACATTATGCATTCTAGAATATGTTTAAAATGCTTACTAGAAATAATAATAAGAATTATTAACAGTATCAAAATCAACATTGGATGTGTGTTTCACACAAAATTTGAAGGGAACCTTTTTTTTCGTTCATTTTTAAGCTTACAGCATACGATGGGGAATAATTGATCATATGTGACATAATAATGGTCCAAAAACTATACGACTGTGAATCGGAAGTATCTAAAAAATAATCCGGAAGTGATATTTTTACACGTTGATATTAACTATATCTTATGTGACTGAGAGGGATGAACTTTTGCGTCACCCGAACGTATTACGTTTAGAGGGGGGGGGGGGGCGCATAAAGTAAGAAAAAAAGGACTATGTTTCATATGCGCTGTCGCTCTCAAAATTTTGAATATCTAAGTGCTGCGATGTATCTTTTATCGTTGTGGTCATTTTAAGTTTGTCGAAGCCAAAGATTCTAATAATGTTGCCATTGTTTATTTTTGCTCTCTTATGAGTGCAATGATTTCATAAGGGCCCTCGCAGTCGCGGTCGTGCACTTCCATTTGTGCCCATCCTACCTTCTCGAAAATGTTGCATTCAGTTTCCTATCGTAATAGTACTTTGATCTAAATGTAGCCTGAACCAAGTTCATGGCAGCAAGCGTTTACATTTCAGAATGGTTAATTATTAGGTCAGCGACGTAATGTCCATACGTAAGAAAATTTTCTTTTGGAGAAAAACTTGAAGGTCTGCACGGTTTTTGCCCAAAAACAATTTCATGTGGTGCAAAATTTGATGAATCAAGGGTTGGGTCGGATATGCTGTCGTGTAATATTTGTCTATCTTAAAGATGTGGCAAAATGCAATTAGCAGTCTATTTTGGAAGTGCGTGCCCTGATCTGTTAGCAGGGCGCTGGAGGTCCGAAATAGCAAATAACCCTCTGAGTGAACGCTCGTGCGACTTCATCCACACTCGTACGTTTAACTGGAATTAAAATGCAATATTTTGATAGATAGTCCTGTAATGTAAATATGTATTTATAACCTTCTTCTGAATCTTTAAGAGGGCCATAAAAATCCATTTACATATTTGGAAGGGTTTTGATGGTATGTCAGTTATTACTAGTGGAGATCGTGTCTTAATACGCACTAGCTTGTTCGTTTGGTATCCTACACATCCTAGCACAAATTGACGCATATCTAGACGCTTGTTGCGCCAGTAATAGTCTTTGGCAATTTTGCTTAAAGTTTTGTTTATGCCTCATGATTGTTTAATCAATCTGTAGCGACTTATTAAAGGAGGAATAGGCAAGTTGTTTACATGCAAAACTGCTATCAGCGGCAGTCCTTCCGTTTGATTTTCAAATAAATCAATGAAGGTGGTCCATTCGGATAATGTTAGGATAGGCAAATCTCTTATTATACCAAAGCTTTGTATGTTTTGGCTTTGGATGTACACTTTTAATATTTTTAAACATATGCTTAAGTTTGATTTTAGCGATTTGTTGTTGATGCTGTCTTTGACAAATAATCCTAATAAATTGATGTTTTTGCATTTTGAGATATGCATATTAGGTGTTTTATACCGAGAACTCGTTATTTCGTCAACAATAATGTAACGTTGTTCAATTAATGCTTGTAAAATCTCTGTGTCAAATAAATGATCAGCAGTTAGAAGATAAACGATATTGTCTCTATATTTAAAGGGGTGCTTATCGAGCACCTATAATTTCGAGAACTGAGGCGGCTCTTGACCGTCCAGTAGAGCACACAGCGATTTTTCGCGAGGTGGTCTAGCGCTGATAACGGGACACCTCTCGAGCGTGTCAGTGTGCGCGTGCATGAATGCCTGCCTCTCGTGCGCTGCGTGCGTCCGATTATAAGCTGCCGGAGTCTTGTGTGTCTTTTTCTGAGCGAAAGCCGGGGTGCGGCTCTTTGCTTGATGTCAATCTACGATTATTTTCTTCGGATTTGTCAGTCTTCCCTACATTTTTAGGGGGTGGTTTGGATCTCTTGCCGGCCTTGTTGTTGCCTACATCTATCTCTGTGCCAGTTCGAATGTATAGTGTACAGTGATCCCCAAATATATGCAGATGTACGAGGTGCTCAGATGTATTCACAATAATGTGGCAAAAATCTTCATTGCAGTTGCTTAATTGAGGGTGAATGCAAATATTTTGATTAAATTCCTGCACAAAAATGTTTGCGCAGTCTGTATTGCCCCATTTCGTTGTTCAGCTTAAGATCTTAAGAGAGTAAAGCAGAAGCTTGCCTAATTACACAGCTGATATATTTAGCTGTTTGATTTTTATCAAGGAGTACAACAGGCAGTTGTCAGGTGGCTGTGAGGGTATATCGTCGCTGCGAACCAAGATGTCATGAGGGTCAGTGCACCATTCTCTTGGCTCGTAGGTTAAAATATTCCGTCTGTACGACGAGTCAGCTGATGGTCGCTTATCAGAAGAAAATTCTGTCTCATTGGTGTTGCGAGGGACATACTCAAAATCATCTGTATTACATTGTTCGTAGGGCTTAACGTCGGGAAATTCACTTCCATCCGATTGCTCTCCCCTTTCAATGTTGAAGTTGGTGCGAATTTTGCCTCTCCATTGCTTGCAATTTCTCTTGCCATTTTCAGAACATTTTCATGCTTCTCAGCAATGTTTTCTATTTTTTGCATGCAATTCCATCTTTTAATGTCACGCTCTTGTATGCCGATAATTAACCTTGCACGTAACTTATTTGCCAAATCTGGTAAAATTTGTTTGATTGACGTGCGGGGCTGACTGTTGCTTTGCTGCCCTCGAGAGTGTGAGAGACGGCTATCTGACGATTTTTCTGGTGTCTCAAAAATCATGTCTTCAGTCTTTCTCACTACTAACATATCACCCTGTTTTTATAAAAGTGAAAACAGGGACTTAGCCGCTCCGAAATATCGACATTAGTATTTCCTGTACATGTACTCACTGACGTATTACTTTACCTACCCAATAATATTATTCATGAGCGTGGGGATGCCTATTTAGTGTTTAGTCGATATGAACTATCGACATTTGTATTTTCTGTGTACGTGTGTTTCCATCAATATACGTATATACCTCTTACATTCATATTTTATTCATATATCGTACAGATCTTGCTCAAATGTAACTTACCTACTAATATATATATATATATATATATATATATATATATATATATATATATATATATATATATATATATATATATATATATATATATATATATATATATATATATATATATATATATATATATATATATATATATATATATATATATATATATATATTATTATATACACACAGGGCTCACATATTTTTTTAGGCTAATAGATAGACAACCGCATGCATACAAAATATATCTATATATACTTATGTTATACTACACACACAGTACTCACATATATTATTGGGGGGCGTAAAAGGTAAACAATCACACGTGGCTCCAGTCAGCCTGCATACCACCCTCGTCGTCGTTGCATGCCACAGCCTCATCAATATCAAGCTACAAACTATATAATGATGTCATGCAATCATGCGCATGCTGAAGTTCCTGTTTTCGTTTGCTCTAGCTCTCGCTCTCTCTACCTCCTCTTTGTCTTCGGTTATAATTAGCGAGCCGGCAAACCAGCGTTAACTCGTTTGCAGCAGTAGTAGCATCAGTGATGTGTGTGTGCATGTGTGCGCACACATGGATAGGCGGAAGAAGGTAGAGAGAGAGAGAGAGGGAGAGAGAGAGATAGAGAGAGAGAGAGAGAGAGAGAGAGGGAGAGACTTTACGATCTTTGCGACCTCGCCTCTCTCTATTTCTCTCTTAGCATGAGTGAACACAACGTATGAGCACACACACCACAACAAGTCAAGTTACAAGCTAATAATTTGCATTCACGTCAAAGTTCATGCTCTCTCTCTCTCTCTCTCTCTCTCTCTCTCTCTCGCTAGCGTGCGTGTGTGTGTGTGTGTGGGCTGCCGCTGACACTGCTGCGAGCCCGCGTCCTCCGCCGATGAAGCGAGCGCCGCTGGCGATCACCACGCTGACGGTAGCTTGCAGGAACATGCACACACATTTGCTGACTTGCACACTTCCACTGCAATAGCAAGGAGGAGAGGTAGTTGTCTGTCTCTCTCTCTCTCTCTCTCTCTCTCTCTCTCTCTCTCTCTCTCTCTCTCTCTCTCTCTCTCTCTCTCTCTCTCTCTCTATCCTCATCTTCTCCTACAGCAGTAGCCGACTAGAAGCCAGCTGCCACCCCCGCGCCGCCCACGTTATCGTCATTGGCGTGCAGTAGCAGCAGCAGTAGCAGCAGTAGCAACTACAATATGCATAATAATATTATATAACGAACCGACTGGTATTCTTTTTTATCAGGCATGCAGCAGCAGTAGCACTCTGCACTCCGAATGACGCGCGTACTTAGGCTTTGCTAGAGGCTTGGCTCGAGGACAGACGTTGCTCGAACCATATTTTTTATTTGGTTATACAGCTATTATTTGCAATGCGTGCATGATTAATCATTTCTTTTATTATTTTCCATGCAACTACTTATGATTATTATTATTATTATTAAGTGAGGCATGTGTTTTTTAAAGAACTACTACTTCATATTCATATTTTTTCATACCCATGCTTGCTCAATCATACAATTTCCTTTCTCAATTTTTTTTAAATTAGTATATATCCTTCAGTTTACTCCTACATTTTTTTACCACAATCAACATCACCACCGCCATTCCCTTTAGCACGACTTTGGTTGCTAATCTTCTAAATAAATGCAGTTTTCGTACCATAAATTTGAGCCATGCATCTGACACCGCCATACACGTGTATATTGTCTATCTCTCTGCACATTATAGTTACCATTGTAAACAACGAAAAAAAGTATAACTAATAAATATAATTTATATTATTCTACAAATCAATTTTTGAAAAAACATGAGCTTTAACAAAACTCTCTCGCATTGTGGTTAACTCTAAATTAAATTGTTTTCTAAGTATAAATGATTTAGAAATTCCTAGAGATTGTCAAATAGAGTTTAGAAAATTATCTGTTAGAAAATTACTAAAAAGAAAGTTATTTCATTTATTTCGACGACATTGGGGATATAATCACATTTTTTATATGTATTATATGACTTTACCTCACATTGATGCTATATATAATTTGAAAAAAACATTTAACGAAATTGATAATTACAATATTAAACCAGATCTTTATTACTGTTTAAAATATTGTTTATCATATACACGAATTCGATATTCTGACGAAACTTATACAAATAATCATTATTACTATATAACAGTAAAATATTATTTAATTTATGAAAATTTTCGTTGTTGTAAGAGATATATGTATCATTTATTACAAATGCGAAACTTAGTATCTTGTCATGAAAAAATGTATGCCTATATTCTTAGTAATAATAAATTTTGATCTAAATTACATCTACAACCTTTGTCAAAATATAATTGACTTTGGTGTTCTATGTGCTTAAATGCAGTTTCATTTAAAATTAATAGAAAATCTTTTTCTTTATCAAAATGAAATAATTCATTCTTCAATACAATATAATGCATGTTTATAACTTATATTATTTTAAAATTATTCTTCAGATCTTATTCATCAAACATTATTATATAATTATAAAATTTTTATTAATGTTATTTGAATTCATTTTTTGTAATGAAGTCTTTAAATGAGGTAGCTAGAACACGTAATTTGCAGTATAAAAGAATGTCAGATTTAAAAATAAATACTAAGTAAAACATTACAGCAATTGATAAGAAAAATACAGTATATACTCAAAAATATAGACTTGATTGTGCTAATAATTTTTATTTACTTAGCACGAAGAGTTACGGAATATTTCGAACACGATTGTCAGGATTTTTAAGAATTTTCAAAATATATTGAAATCGAAACGTGCTTTGTTACTTATACTGGATATTATTGCTTTAATTTTACTAAAGAATAATTTTAGTAAAACTTAACTTTTATTTTAACTTTAATAAAATATTATAACTATATTACAAAAACTACGTTAAAAATATTTCACATAATATAAAGGTTTATTTGTGTTTATTTTTTATTATTTTTTTTAAATATTAAAATAATCTTATTTTTAAAATTATGTATGATAAATCGAAGAGAAACTTTAAAAAAATACATTTGTCAAAATAATAAAATAAGAATAAGAATAATAGAATAAGAAAATAAAATTTACATTTTTAATGATTTTGATGGTGCTTACTATCAAGCTAGAAAGAGTGATTATGAACAACAAATGCTAGATAAGCAACGGTTTAAAACAAAAATTCAAATGATAGATATAATGCCGAAATCAATATTTACTAAACAACTGTTTAAAAAAAGAATAGAAGACGCAGAAAAGCTGTTGAAGAAAGTTTTGAAGAAAAAAATTAGAGAATCTGTGGAAGAATAAAGCTATAAGTATAAGATATATGGATGTAGTCTTAAAGAACAAAATATATGGATTGATTTAAAAAATTGTAAAAATATAAAAGATTACAAAACTTTTTTATTTTTGTTGGGCAGTAATATTAGCTCTATTTCATATTGATAGAAATTCAGATAAAACTAGCTCTTATCCTCATTATTCAAATTATTTCAAAATTAATGAAATTGATTTTTCAGTGAAACTTATAGACATTAGTGAATTTATTGAAATGAATGATAAATTGAAAATATCAATTAATGTTTATATTTATGATAATAAATTTGTAATTTTCCAATATACTTATGTGAAGAAGAATTTAATAATCATATTAATTTATTATATATTAAACAACAAGATAATATACATTATTTTTGGATAAGAAATTTATCAAGACTTGTTTCTAAACAGATAAAAAGTGATCAACATTTTACACCTATCTGTAATAGATGTTTAAATTTTTTTTATCAAAGTTTGGATAATAATAAAGAATGTTGTAGTAAAATTAATATAACAAGAATGTTTTTACAAGAAGATAATAAAAAAAGCTAAAATTTAGTAATTATAAAAATACCTCATATAATTTATGCAGATTTTGAGTTTGTTTTAGAAAACATTAATCAAGATGAATCTTTTTTATTTAATGAATACCAACATCATAAAGCTTATAGTATTATGGATACTATGTATGTTCTGATCAACATGTGGATAAGACATTTTATGAATCTTATTAAGGTTATGATTGTGCCAAATGGTTTACACTTAAACTTTATGAAATTATTATAGAAGTTAATAATGTAAGTATAAATTTTATATAAATGTTTCGACACTTTAATAAAAATTTTTTACTTTTACACGCTTTAGTAAAAAATAAAACAATGCGATATATAACTCCACAATAAGAAACAGATTTTAAAAATGATATAACATGTCATATTTCTAATAATGACTTTAAAGTAATAGATAGAAAAGTTCGAGTTCATTGTCATTTGAGTGAAAATTATCGTGGAGCTGCGCATAATTAATGTAATATAAAATTCAAACTTTTCTTATTGTTTGCCTATATTTTGTTATAATTTAACAAATAATGATACATATTTAATTATTAGAGATATATAGCAACTACTTTTGAAGGTAGAATGAGTATAATTTCAAAAAATAATGAAAAATATATGAGTATTAAAATTTATAGATGGATTTAAAGTATATTTATCTTTTAAAGATTCATATAATTTCTTAAATACTAGCCTTGATAAATTAGCAAAGGATTTAAAAAAGAAGATTTGAGACATTTACATTTACAATTTAAAAATATTGATGAAGATTCATTTAATCTACTAACGTGTAAGTCCCCCCTCCCGTACAATTACATTTCAAGTATAGATGTTTTGAAAAAAACTTCATTACCGGATAAAATACATAAAAAATTTTAGGGAATATTCCGATTTATATTTAAAAGTTGATATTTTATTATTAGCTGACATTTTTGAAAATTTTAGATTAAACTGCATTAACACATATAACCTTGACTCTGCGCATTGCATAAGTGTTCCATCTTTTGCTTGGGATGCTTGTTTATTGTATACAAAAAAAAAATTAGAATTATTAAAATATTGATAAAATTTTATTTATTGGAAAAGGAATACGTGGTGGATTGAGTCAAGTTTCAAGCAGATATAGTAAAGTAAATAATAAATATTTTAATAATAATAAATATTATAATTCTAATACGACCTTAAGGGGTAACACCGCCATAATATTTAAAAAAATCGATTTTTTTTGCTTAAAGTGTACTTTAGGGACTTGAAAATAAGATGCCAGTCTCTTTATAGTTCAAAAAAATATTTAAAGGTCTCTCCCGACGACTTTCCTGCGAAACCTCCCAGCACTCTGCGAGCACGATCGATGACTCACCTGGCGCGCTCCGATTTATTGCCTTTATACTGCTTATACATCTCTGGATAATAAGTACCATTGTTACCGACAGTACATAAGGTGTTTCACATTTCACAGGAATTAAATGGAATACAAAAGTTTTGCGCGTTCATGGATCTCCCGCAACCAATTTTTCGATCGTTTTATGACGTGGTTGTTCGTAGGATCGGTACGGGAGCAGATGCTGTTTGTAAAGTTAGTGTGAAAAATGCAGCTCGAGAAGAGAAAGAAAAAAATACTGAAAAAGAATACACAAATGGTATAACTGTATCTTGTGATGGCTCTTGGAAAAAGCGTGGGTTTTCGTCGCTCTATGGCTTTGTCTTGCTCATTGGATGACTTAGCGGCAAAGTGATATTTTTGTACAATCAAAATATTGTAAGGAATGTGAACATTGGAAAAAATATAGCGATACTAAGGAGAACAAAGAATGGGTTGAAAAACATAAAGATGAATGCCAAGCAAACTATGAGGGTTCCTCTCGAAGCCCGTAGGTAAATGCCGTTACTAAAATGTTTCAGCGCTCAGAACGTTTACATAATGTGAAGTCTGCACATTACGTGGGGGATGGTGACTCGAACATTTATAAAGGTCTCTTGGATTCGCAGCCCTATGATAATTTCATAGTTTTAAAGAAAGAGTGCATTGTCCACGTGCAAAAGCGAATGGGAACTCGCCTTCGCAATTTGAAGAAAAGAACGAAGGGACTTGGAGGAAAAGGCAAGTTGACTGGAAAATTAATCGACAAGCTATCCATTTATTATGACTTAGCTGTTCGTCGCAATCAGGATTCTATCGAGAAAATGCACAATGAAATATATGCGACGCTAGATCACAAAGTATCTCTCCACCAAAGATGCCCGCCCGGAGAAAATGCATGGTGCCCGTGGCAAAAGGCAAAGGCCACTAGGATTTTAAAAGATTATAAGCACAAACCAGCATCGTCAAAAAAGTTTTGAAAGCCATTACAGTATAAGTGGCTTCACACAGAAAAGCAACGAGTCTTTCAATGCAACCGTCTGGTCAATGGCTCCAAAAACAGTCTCCACTGGAAAGCATGTTCTTGACACTTTTGTGTATATTGCTATAGGTATGTACAATGATAGTCTTTCAATCGTCATGAGACTTATGGATGAGTTAGGCATCAAAATCGGACCGAATTGTTATAACTTCTGCGTCAAATTATAGTAAAGAAAATATTTACTATATTCCACTTGTAAATAAGAAAGTTATGAGTTTAATGAAGGATGAATATGGAGGAAGAATGATAAGAGAATTTATAGGTTTACGTTTAAAAGTGTATTCAATTCGTTTAGACGATGATGAAAATGATAAAATATGTATAAAAAAAGCAAATTGAGTAAATCATTAATTATACAAAAATGAATTAAATTTGAAAATTATAATAACTGTTTATTTCACGATCAAAATTTACATTGTAGTAGTCATGAAATTTTTTCAATAATACAGCAAAAATTAGCTTTAAGTGCGAACGATAATAAAAGATTTCTGTTAGAAAATAGTACTGATACATTGGGATTATTATACTATATAACGTTCCTGTTTTCGTTTGCTCTAGCTCTCGCTCTCTCTACCTCCTCTTCGTCTTTGGTTATAATTAGCGAGCCGGCAAACCAGCGTTAACTCGTTTGCAGCAGTAGTAGCATCAGTGATGTGTGTGTGCATGTGTGCGCACACATGGATAGGCGGAAGAAGGTAGAGAGAGAGAGGGAGAGAGAGGGAGAGAGAGATAGAGAGATAGAGAGAGAGTGAGAGAGAGAGAGAGAGAGAGAGAGAGAGAGAGAGATAGAGAGAGAGAGAGAGAGAGAGAGAGACTTTACGATCTTTGCGACCTCGCCTCTCTCTATTTCTCTCTCGGCATGAGTGAAATTGGTACATACGATTTGTCAAATAAATTTTTATATCTTGATATTCTTACATAATTTCCTATTTTATACTTATGTTTATCATTCTTGTTTTTTTTTTCATTGTAATTAACAACAGTTAATAATAATTCTTTAGCTTTCTTTGAGGTTACTTCTTTTGATGACATACCAGTCGTTGTATATTTTGTTGAATTATATGCGTTTGTTACTATTTCTAAAATTTCAATCCATTAATAATTTCCATGTAAAGAAAATGACTTAAAAACTTCTTCTTTTAACGTTCTATTAAACCATTCAACAATTAAAGCTATTAATACACTCTATGTAGAATATAATTTAATATTATGTTTTGTCAAGTTTCAAGAAGGCCGAGGAGAGCAGCTGGCCCCCGCTTCCATTCTGAATCAAGAGAGGGCGCCCGCGGTTCTCCCCCAACCTCGCGTGCACGGGCGGGCCAAGTGTCATGGCGGGCGGCGTCAGTCCGCAGGTTCATTCAAGACTCGACACTCCCACCGGTTGGATGCATGTGCGCACCCTGCTTTTTCTTTTTTCGCTTTCGTGTATAATTTATCGTATATGTTTAACCCAACATTGTAGCTGACCGATGGCAATTTCAAGCATTAACTACCCTAGTAGAAAATTTACGAGTTCGAATGGTCAGTTCACTAGTGAATGGCCAATTTCGTTAGATATTTCTTATGTAGTAATTAAAGAAACAACTTGTTAACGATCCGACAAGCGGTAGAAGCGGCGGATTCATAGGCAGCAGCCGCGGTGAGGCGCTATCGTTGCACCACATTGCCCGCATCAGCTGCGTAGGCTGCATGCTCATGTGCACATTGCAACGCTGTCCGCCATGTGCGTTGCAAAGTTATCCATTGTCTGTTTTGATAATTTCGACGATGTTTTTGAACAGCAGGTTATGTCGGAAACTTTTATGCAAACCCCTGTGTTTCTTTATCTTTCTAAATCGTGTGTGAAAATGTATCTATCGCTTTAAGTGTAAATAATACTACCTTTTTCCTTCTCCGTTTCATATGTGTATATGTGCTTCTAGTCCTTGTAACCCTTTAGTCAAGACATTTAAATTTTATTTTCAGTTTTTGTACGTAATTGCATGATACTTAGTATCTAGTCTCCTTGTTACGAGTATTCTCTGTAGAAGCCGTGATATAAATTTAACTATAGTCCTCTAGTCTATATTACTATATACAACAGCTTGTCTGAATTGCGTTGTAAAGGAAAGTAAACTAGTCTTGTAAAGTTTTCAATAAAAAATAAAAATATGTATGCGTATATAACATAATCTAGAAGATATTCATACTACGTTTATAAGCATAAAATTTTAAATTGAGAGTATAATCTGTGAAAATGAATACCATAAGAGTGATCTCGATAATATAAAACACTCCAAATACGTAGGTGAACATTTGATAATTTGCCCAGACCATATTCTAAGAGACATAACCTATAAATCTGATGAACATATGATAAGTAAGTGATGTGGCTAAATAAATTATTGCACTAATAAAACTAAAATATCTGAAGAAATCAGCGAAGAATTGCTGCAAGAACTACACAAAAAACAGTGGAAAAACATAATGCAACAATCAAAGAAGATGAAAGTAAAATGGACAATTTAATAGCTGAGGATACGTTACTCAAGCAACTAGTGACAGAATTGCAAGATAAATGTCAATTGCAGAAAGACTTTATAGAAGTGCAAAAACAAAAAAATGCTGAGATACCGATAAGTAATAAAACTTATGCAGAAGTGATGAGTGATATTAGGACGAAACCGAAGCGAGTTCGTAGAATAACGATTAAGGCCAATGACCCCAACCAGGAAAATACAATGCAATCACTCACGAACTGCTTAGTTTCAGAAAAGAATATCCAAACTAAGTTCATTCGCAAGAAGAATGATAAAGAAATAGAAATTAGTTGTATGCATACGAAAAGTCTAGAAACAGCGGAGACTGTTCTAAATGATAACCGAATAAATTGTGAAATCAAGATAGAACAACAAGGTGTTATACACTTAGTATATCTATAGCGCCTTGCGCACGGTAATATTCCCCTTCTACCCGAACTGCAGCCAATCACGGCGCAGCCGGGTAGTATATAAGAGATCGAGTTTCGAGACTCACTCTCAGTCGGAGTCTGACTCCTGACTCCTGACTTCTCGGCCGAGCAGGCCAGAGACAAGTCCGCGATCCCGGCACTAGACAAGAGAATAATAAATAACTTCCAAAAGTTACCGAAGTCCTTATCATTTCCTAAACCTATTATATCAAAGGGCGCAGCAGGAGAGAAAAGAGAGAGGAAAAGAGACGGGAGCGCGAATAAAGCAATACGCTGCGCGCGCACGCCGCAGCTGCCTAACCGCTACCAGCGCGAGCAGCCGCGCTCACTACAGAGCGGTCGGAACAGCTCTCGCGTCGATTATAAGTAAGGGGGCGCGCGCCTCCTGAATTAGTCGGCCTCGGCGCACCGCATCGGCCGGACATCCTCGGTTGAGAGCAATCTCCCGAAGTAGCTAGTGTGCGGTGTAAGGTAAGTGCCTACTCGCCCCGTGGTGGTTAACCCGGGTATTGTCGTACCGAACGGGCTTTCTGGCGGGCTTAGCTCCCAAGGAAGCCTTATTAGGAGGGCAGTATCCCTCAGTTAATCACGGCTCTTGACGAACGCGCGTCAAGAGATCGGGGGCAGTTGAACGCAGTCCCTGATAGGAGAGCTGCTTAAAGACGTCGTTCTCTAACAAGAGCCGATAGCGTCTTTTAGCAGCGTTTTCTCCTCGTATCCCACAACCTGGAGCCGGGAGTTATTAATTTAACTCCTGGAAGTTCAGTTGTGGCTACGCAGGGACAGGCTCCTAGAGAGCGCATGCCTCTCTATCAGTCGGCCACGACGCACCACACTGGCCGGACCTCCTCGGTTGAGAGTAATCTCCCTGAGGTAGTCAGCCTGTGGTGCTCGGTAAACGCCACACTTTCCCCGTAGTGATTAACCTGGGTACTGTCGCGCCGAACAGACTTTCTGGCGGGTTTAGCTCCCACGGAAGTCTTATTAAGAAGGCAGTATCTCTCCGTTAATCACGGGTCTTGACGAACGCGCGTCAAGAGCACGGGGAAGTCAAAACGTACGGACGGATTTAGCGGAGCAACTCCCCTCTCCTCCCCCCTTTTCCTTACCCCGCAACTCTCACTTATAACAAGTGGCGGCCCAACGTGGAGCACAGTCTACGTCTGACCGAGCTGCTGCTCGGACGTACCCACTACCGAAGAAACAGCTAGCCGAATGCCGTTAAGTCAAACGCCGTCCAAAACTCGTTCACCTCCAGTAACGAGATCTCGAAGCAGGCAACGAAGTCCAGAAAACGAAATACTTCTGGGAGTTAACCAAAACCCAGTGGCGCCCGCTAACAACACAGCCGAACCTTTCTGGCCACCACCTCTACCACCACTCTTACTACCTCTACCAGAGGAGAATATAAGAATCGGCGGTTTCCTGCCAGAACCAATTGAGCCCAGACTTGTGAACGAAGCAGACCAAGTATTACTAGAGATGGCAGACGGTAATCAAGACGGTGCTAACGGCATTGGAAATGGAAACAATGGCGCAGGTGACGGCAACAACGTTAACCTCGGCGAAGCAATTCGCATGCCAGCCGCGTTACGCAATTGGGAATCTTTCTCTCAAGCCCTTTTCGGACACCAACCAGCGCTCCCGGAGTTCCATGGCCGTGATCATGAGGACCCGGTGGGATATTTAGATCGATGTACCGAATACATTGAGGCATTCAATATCCCAGAGCGACAACGGGTGCGAGTCTTGGAGAAGGGCTTAAAAAATGAAGCTGACAAATGGTGGCAATGCTATCGCACTATGGGTGTGGATTGGCAACGCTACCAAGAATTGATTCGCAATCGTTTTGATAGTGAGTCTATCAAAAGTATGCTTGTCGCCCAGCTATACTGAACGAGTCACAGCTCATTTCATTAACCAACCAACGAGCGGAGCAGACGTGTCATCTGAAACAATACCGCAGCTCGAGAATAAATTCCCTGAGCCATACATAAGTCAGTTCTCAGAGGTCATTCGAACGCACGCTAAGGTTTTTACACCTATAGGCGGGAGCTTGCCACAGACCCGTTCTGTCCGGCACTCCATTAAATTGACCTCGGGGCAGACTTTTCGATTACCTCTCTATCGTTACTCCGAAGAGAAACAGCGAGAGACAAATCAGCAGGCTCAGGATATGCTCTCAGCTGGTATTATTGAACCGTGTACATCTCCGTACAGTTCGCCTATAGTCATGGCGAAAAAACGTGATGATCGTTTTCGTTTCTGCATAGATTATCGAAAACTAAACGCCATCACCGAGGACACAGCTCAGCCAATTCCGCGAATCCAAGACACTTTAAAGGATATCGGGGACGCCTGTGTATTTTCTACGATTGATCTAAAAAGTGGATATTGGCAAATCCCTTTGGATTTTGAAGCAAAGAAATACACAGCATTTTCTACACCTTCTGGTGGGACCTATCAGTTCAAAGTTATGCCTTTTGGTCTGAAGGGAGCGCCCGGAACGTTCCAGAGATTGATGTCTCAGGAAGTGCTCACTGGCTACATTGATAAATTCTGCAAAGTCTACCTCGACGATGTAATCATATATTCCAAAACTTACGAGGAACATTTAGTTCACGTAGCGAAAGTTTTGGAGAGACTAGCCATTCATGGCTTAACAGCAGCTCCCGAAAAATGCAAATTTGGAATGTCCGACTTGGAATATTTAGGTTTTAGAGTCACATCCAATGGGAACGAGGCCAAGGAGGACTACTTAAGCGCCCTCTTGGAGATCCCTCCCCCCACTACCAAAAAGCAGCTACAGGGCTTTATAGGGACGTGCAACTGGCTCCGAGAGTACATTCCCAATCTGGCCGTCATCCTGTCACCACTAAACGACTTGCTACAAGGAAAACGAAGCTTCAGGTGGACACCAACGGCACAAGCAGCATTCATGGAAGCCAAGGCCGCTTTCACCAAACCACTGAAGCTGGCTCGACCAGACCCGGAGAGACGCTTTGTCCTGCAAACGGATGCATGCGCCCGGGGGATGGGAGCTGTGCTCTATCAAGAAAGGCCGGACCAAGGTCGTGACATAATATGTTACGCCAGCGTCAAATTTCGGCTAGCCGAAAAGAAATACCACTGCAACGAACAAGAATGCTTGGCCATTATTTGGGCCATTAAGGCTTTCAGACCCTACCTAGAGGATCGGTCGTTTACCTTACGGACGGATAGTAAGACTCTAACTTGGCTCGAGCGATTCAAGGACATCAGGGAAAAGCTCATGCGATGGGCTCTTCTCCTACAAGAGTTCTCTTTCTCGATTCAGCATTGTTCCGGAAAAGACAACGAGTTGCCGGATGCCCTATCCCGGCTACCCGGCCAGGAACATGTGGAAGAACTCGATGACCAAGAGAGGCTTCTCCCTCCTGACTTACCAGAATGTCGCACGGAAGAAGCCACTCCTGCGCTTTACTTAGTCGGAGACCGTTGTTTAGCCAGTGAGATTCGAGTCGCACAACAAAGCGACCAAAGAATCTGCATACTGGCTAAACGCTACCTAACCCTCGTTCTAAAAAACGATCTTAATCCAGGCGAAAAGGATTTCCTGGATAAGAATCTCGTGCTAGACGGGGCTTTATGGCAACGAGACAAGGTCAACGAACCCTGGAGAATAATCGTTCCATCGAACGCCCGGGATCGTGTGCTCTACGAATACCACGATTCCGAGTATGCCGGTCACCCGGGTATGGACGAAACATTGCGGGCCATACAGCAGCACCATAGATGGCCCGGAATGCAGCGAGAAGTAAGAGAATACGTGCAGATGTGCCATTTATGCGCTTGCACGAAAAAATCCAACCAACATCCGGCTGGATTGTGACCGCATCAACCCCACGAACCCTGGGACACCATCACCGTGGATCTCATGGGTCCGTACCCTATTACCGCCAGACGTAAACAATACATACTGGTCGTCACCGATTTATTCTCAAGATGGGTGGCATCTTTCACTTTACACACTGCAGAAACACCTACCATCACCAAGACATTAGAAAAGGAGGTTTTCTCGCGATGGGGTTATCCGAGAGCCATACTCTCCGATAATGGACCTCAATTTTCTAGTCGGGCTTGGAGAGAGTCATGTGACCGGTGGCAAGCTGAGCCCTGGACTACGGCCATTTATCTCCCCCGAGCGAACCCTACTGAACGACTAAATCAAGAAATAAAGAAGGGACTCCAACTCCACTTACAAGGTCGGCAGCATAAAGATTGGGACTTATTTTTACCACAAATATTGTTCCAATTGAGAAGCCGACGAAATGCTGCCACCGGAAGCACTCCTGGGCGCATTTTAATGGGTCGAGACCTTAAGCGACCTGGTGAATGGAAATTGGAAATGCCAGAACCACCCTCCCCCGTGTGGGAGCAGAGGGTTCAAAAAGCCAAAAACAACCAGCAGCAATATATAGGGAAATATGCTCCCGAGCGAGCACAGGAAACTCGCTTCAAATCCGGCGATAAAGTTTATGTAAAAACGCATTACTTATCAAACGCCGCCAACAAATTCCATGCAGGATTTGCTCAGAAATGGGAAGGGCCTTACGACATAGTTAAGGCAATCAGCAAAATCTACCTCGTGGACCGACACGGGGAAACAGTCAAATACCACAGCAAACAACTAAAACCTGACCAAACAGGTAACAACAGCAGACGCGCAGCTGCTATTTCTCCTCACGACGACGGACGCGCAGCCGCCGTCGAGGAACCAACCCTACCTCACGACGCCGAACGCGCAGCCGCCGTCGAGGAATCAGCCCCAGAGGACATACCTCACGACGCCGGACGCGTAGCCGCCGTCGAGGAATCAGCCCCAGAAGACAACAAAGCAGAGGGTGTCTCCGTCGAGAACCTAAACAAGGAGTCCGGTAGCCCGGAGGCCGCCATTTTGGAGTCTAGCGATGAACAGGACATCGCACAAGAAGAGCCCAGATATAACCTGCGGCCAAGAAGAAAGTGAAAAAAGTGATAAAAGACACTGAATAATGTATATATATTTAATTTTCTATAACGTGCACGTAGCTTTAAGTAACATAGATTTAGGTATTTCCTTATTTAATTTTTAATTTTAAGTAAATAAATTGAAAAAAAAAATTTTATGTACCTCCGTGGTCCAGGAAAAAAAAAAGGGGAAAGATAACCGTACGCAAGGCTCTTCAAAACCGGGAGGAATTGTTATACACTTAGTATATCTATAGTGCCTTGCGCACGGTAATATTCCCCTTCTACCCGAACTGCAGCCAATCACGGCGCAGCCGGGTAGTATATAAGAGATCGAGTTTCGAGACTCACTCTCAGTCGGAGTCTGACTCCTGACTCCTGACTTCTCGGCCGACCAGGCCAGAGACAAGTCCGCGATCCCGGCACTAGAAAAGAGAATAATAAATAACTTCCAAAAGTTACCGAAGTCCTTATCATTTCCTAAACCTATTATTTGAAAGGGCGTAGCAGGAGAGAAAAGAGAGAGGAAAAGAGACGGGAGCGCGAATAAAGCAATACGCTGCGCGCGCACGCCGCAGCTGCCTAACCGCTACCAGCGCGAGCCGCCGCGCTCACTACAGAGCGGTCGGAACAGCTCTCGCGTCGACTATAAGTAAGGGGGCGCGCGCCTCCTGAATCAGTCGGCCTCGGCGCACTTCACCGGCCGGACTTCCTCGGTTGAGAGCAATCTCCCGAAGTAGCTAGTGTGCGGTGCACGGTAAGTGCCTACTCGCCCCGTGGTGGTTAACCCGGGTATTGTCGTGCCCTGATAGGAGAGCTGCTTAAAGACATCGTTCTCTAACGAGAGCCGATAGCGTCTTTTAGCAGCGTTTTCTCCTCGTATCCCACAACCTGGAGCCGGGAGTTATTAATTTAACTCCTGGAAGTTCAGTTGTGGCTACGCAGGGACAGGCTCCTAGAGAGCGCATGCCTCTCTATCAGTCGGCCACGACGCACAACACTGGCCGGACCTCCTCGGTTGAGAGCAATCTCCCTGAGGTAGTCAGCCAGTGGTGCTCGGTAAACGCCACACTTTCCCCGTAGTGATTAACCTGGGTACTGTCGCGCCGAACAGACTTTCTGGCGGGCTTAGCTCCCACGGAAGTCTTATTAAGAAGGCAGTATCTCTCCGTTAATCACGGGTCTTGACGAACGCGCGTCAAGAGCACGGGGAAGTCAAAACGTACGGACGGATTGAGCGGAGCAACTCCCCTCTCCTCCCCCCTTTTCCTTACCCCGCAACTCTATCTTATAACAAAGGTAATCCAAAAATAAAAATTATCGGTATAAACAATACTACAAATATGGAAGAACAGGATATAGAAAATGATATCAATGAAAGAAATTTCAAGCAATTTAATAATAATGGCTCAGTACTGCACATGTACACTAATAAAAGAAACAAAACCAGTACAGTTCTAATTGAAGTATTACCAGAAATTTACAAGTTTATACGTGAAAACAATAACAAGATCTTTGTAGGTCATCAATTGTGCAAAGCTTATGATCTGATAAACTTCACCCCTTGCTTCAATTGTGGAAGATATGGTCGTAATGCTTCCAAATGTACAAATGACTCTGCATGCATTAAGTGCTCTGACACACACAATGTTAGTCAATGTAAAAATACCAAAACGAAATGTGTTAACTGTAATTATAACAATTCTAAATACAGAACAAGCTTACCAACGGATCACTTACCAACAGACAGACTCAAGTGTAGTATACTTAAAATTAAAATAAAAAAATATATTAATTCTATTGATTACCTGCTTGCGCCTACATGACTGGCATGGGATGAATCAAGTGCACTACAACGAATACGTAATATACAAACTAATAAACTACTTTACCAAATACAGGTAAAATCAGTGAAGAGTATAGTAAATAAACTAAGCGCAGCCAATTCCCCTACACAACAACAAAACAAAGAACATCTAACATTATAACAAGTCCAGAACCTACACCAGAACCAACAGCAACTACATAATGGAAGCACAAATAAGCTTAATTGAAGAAATACAGAATAGCATTCACAAACAAGAGAGATTATATAGGGATCTTGAGACTAAAGAAAGAAATAAATAATTAAGAAAGAAATAATAACAATAGTTTGATTTTCTACTTAAATATTAGAAGCCTCTACTTAAATCTTTATTAAAAAAGTCTTAAGATAAAACCATATGTTATTGTATGCACAGAGGTATGGAATTTAATTCATTATCAGTATTATAGAATTAAGGACTACAAATTATATTATAACTTCGGGAAAATTAATAAAAATGCTGGTGTAGTGGTATACGTAAAAGAAAATATTATACACACTAATGAAACGATAGAATTAGTCAAAGTAAAAATATCAAACACTATAATTACATTAAATGATAATAAACAACTAGAAATTTCATCTCTATATAGATCACACGGACTGAATTGTACTGAATTTAATCTGAATTTCAAAACTTATTTAGAACAAAACAGAAAAGCAAAAAATTGTATTATAATTGGCGATTTTAATATAAATGTACAGGATTATAATGCTATCAGCGTTGATTTCTTAAACAACCTATTTAATTGGAAAAAGATTTTCTCCCAGGATTTACAAATACCGCAATACCATCAAGTATAACTACGGATAAAGGAACGTGTATTGATAACATTTTTATCAAATAGACTTCCTCATCACTAAATCACTAACACTTATGGTGCCCATAACTGATCATTATCCATTATTTTTAGAAACAAAAAATGGTAGCCCTAACTCAAATAAACAGACAAAAATTGACAGGTATTATTATAATTACAAAAAATTATTCAATAATGCTATGAAAATAAATTGGTCAAAATTTAAAAATACAAAATATCCAAATGAAACTATTAAGGAAATAATAAAAGAAATTAAAATTTGCATTGAAAAGTCAAAATACAAAAAAACAAATTTACACAACTCCAAGAAAACCCCCAGGAAAGACTGGATAACAAGAGCAATATTGAACTCTTGTAATACAAAAAAAAGACAATTACAAAAAATTTGTTCAAACTCTAGATAAGGTCATTAAAACAACAAAAATAGAATATGATAAGAAAACAATAGAGATTAATAGAAATGAGCCAAGAAAACTCTGGCCTTGTATAAATAATAAAATTGGGAAAAATAAAATCAGAAACGATACTACTATTTCTCAGTTGAAAACTGAAGATAATAGAATAATTAAAAGTAGGAATGAAATTGCGAACAAAATGAATAAGTACTATTGCAAACTTGGAGAAACACTGAGTAAGAAAATAAAGATACCAAAACATATAAAATTAGAACTACCTAAAAGTAATCCAAAAACAATCTTTATAAAACCTACAAACGAATTTGAAATTATGAAGATAATAAACAATTTAAAACTGAAAAAAGGTGGTGTAGATAATATTAATGAAGAGGCACTGAAAACTATAGCTACAACTATAGCAGACACTTTGGCTCATGTAATTAATCGCTGTATCGAAACATCAATTTGGCCAGATATGCTGAAGGAGGCTGTAGTGATACCAATATACAAAGCAGGGGAAAAAATGATATGGGAAACTATAGACCTATATCGTTAATATAAAATATAGCAAAATTTGTTTAAAAAATCATACACAATAGAATTTTAGACTTTATAAGTCATAGTAATATATTAAATAAAAAACAATTTGGAATTATCAAAAATATTGGCACTAAAGATGCATTAAGCCTTATATCCAGAACAATTTATGAAAATTTAGATCAAAGCAAACCCATAGCTATTACATTCCTAGATTTGGCAAAAGCTTTTGACACAGTAAATCATAAAATAATGTTAGATAAGCTTTACTCATATGGTGTAAGAGGAAAGGCGCATAAACTAATTACAAGTTATTTAACCAATAGAAAACAAAAATTAAGAATAGGTTCACATTTAAGTGAATTTGAAAACGTTAATACTGGTGTCCCTTAAGGGACTATACTTGGGCCTCTACTTTTTATACTTTAATGAGTGACTTGCTAACAAACATGCCAGACAATTCAATCCTGTCCTACGCAGATGGCACTGCTGTAATAACAAATGGAAAAACTTGGTCTGAAGTTGAAAACAAAATGAACAAATACTTAGAAGATGTCTCAACATGGCTTAGACTAAATAAATTAACATTAAATATACAAAAAACTGTTTATATAACTTTTGGAAACTATTGTGACAGTGTACCACAGAAAATTGAAATTAAAAACTATAATGAAAAACTAAAGAGAGTAAATGAAGCAAAATATTTGGGTATAATTTTCGATGAGAATATGAGATTGACCAAACATATTGAATATCTTATAAATAAGACAAGATACCTAATTTTCATCTTTAGTAAAATTTCTAAATTCATGGAAACTAATACTTTAAATATTATATACTATGCTTTCTTCCACAGCCTTATTAGTTGTGGGATAATTGCGTGGGGTGGTGCGTATCAAAACAAACTACACTTATTGCAATCAGTTCAAACAATAATTTTAAAAATTATAAATAAAAATACTTTTTAAAACATAATTCCACTTAACCTACAACAATTATTTGCAAATGAGAGTCTTCGGTATAACTATGAAAATTTTAAAGATCAGTATATCAACTCGACGAGTAAAACAAGAAACAAACTATTAATTTTACCAAAATATTACAAAACTGTTAGTACTAAAAACAGTTATATTAAAGCAATCAGTATCTTTAATAAATTGCTAAATGAACTAAAAATGTTAGATATACAAAACAAAACAAATATAAAATAGATACAGGATTGGTTGAGAAATAATGAATGAAATAAACACTGCAACGACAATAGATTGCCAACAATTTAAATTATGGCTTTTATCGCTTTTTATCGCTGTGCAAATGAGATGAATGTGTATACCAGTGCCAAATATCCTCTAAATTACAGTTTTTACTGCAGCAGAAAAAGGCAGCACTCATTGAAAACAAACTGGACATTAGTATGTATGGATCCAGAGAAGACTCAGTATTGGCTAATAGTATAATGCTTGATATTAGAATATACTTTTGTGCTAAGGGCAAATGTAAATCATACAATAATCGCAAACATCGGCGTATCTCCAACTACAATTACAATAAAATGATAAACTCATATCCAAAAATCAGCAATAGTCTATATAATATAATAAACAAAACAATAAATATATGGACACACAAAACAGAAAACGAAAAAGTGAATATCAAATACATAACATTTATTAAAGGAGCAAATAATGATTTAGATGTTAATAAAGATCCAAATATAGAAAAATATAAACCAGTAGAAAGGGTCTTCACCAAGATTGATGAAATGGCTGAAAAGAACAGCAAGAGAGCTAGAAAAATGGAAGCAGCGGCTGCACCTGGACAGAAGATTAACAAATCAGCAAGTCACAGAATAACATTCGGAGATATCAACTACCTAGGATCGAACAAGGCGATTTTTTACTTTGACAGAGGAATAAAAGGAAAACAAATTTTCACAAACTCAATGTATCCACTTAAACAACAATCATCTGATAATGATATTGTAGTTATTGACGATATAGTCTTTACATCAAACTGCAAATGTGATTCAGCTAACCAACACAAAGAGATGTTTCCACATTACAGAGTTACCTGTGCTGTCAGACTTACTTGCCCGGCTAGGCTTAACACCATAGAAAGAATATTTTATGCAATAGATAAATACGCGACAACAGAAAAATTTACGAGGTATTGGTAATATTATAGTGCTAGGTCACACTGATTAAATTATAAGAATAAAAATATTTATAATATCAAAGAAAAATTAAGAAAAATATAGAATCTTAAGCATGTGCAATGCAATCTCAATTAACGCGAAGTAATATAATGTAATCGTCACATTATTACTAACTACATAAAAATATAGAATCCTTAACACAATTTATAATGATAATATTAATTAATAAGGATTTATATGGAAATGTTAAAGAGAGATTATATATCACTGGTAAATTTTTAATAAATTATTAATAATGTTATATTGAGTTGGGATGAATAATATTAAATATAAACATAACCCAACCAAAGTATGTATGAATGAATGGTGAAGGATTGAATGATCCATATCTGGAAGTCCGACGTGGATACATTCTATCCTTATGAATGAATGGTACTTGCATTGTACGGCTTAGTTTGGCTGGAGCTTTTTGCTGTAATGAATACAGTAAAACTAACCAGCACTTTTTATTTTTGTTGTTATTCCGGACCTGCGAACAGGGAATACCAATTTCTTCTGCAGGATTTGCGGTGTTATAGTGTGTTATTGTATAAATATTTCTACTCTGT
Organism: Gastracanthus pulcherrimus; assembly: GCA_949152435.1. Classification (NCBI taxonomy): domain Eukaryota; kingdom Metazoa; phylum Arthropoda; class Insecta; order Hymenoptera; family Pteromalidae; genus Gastracanthus; species Gastracanthus pulcherrimus. Next base: position 106,924,045 of record OX424573.1, read on the forward strand.
ATCGAATTTAGCAAATGTTATATGTAACTCTGGAATAAATAAATAAATAAATAAGTTAATGTAAACATTCATTAAAACTTATTAAGGTTATTAAATTCACTTGCAACAGAATTTTTTTAATTAACGAGTCGTTAACCAGACGTTCAGTGGAAAACGTCGCCAGGTAGCGGTTAAACTAGATAATTCCTTAAGGATAAATTACCGAATTTGAACAAAAATCGCTATGCTATCGTTAAGGACTCGTCAACGTTTCTGCCAGGGTAGTTGATCGTTCCAAATAAAATATCAGTTTTATTTCAAATGAGTATTGCACCATTTTCTTAGATCTTTCATCCTCTAGCCCTAGGGAATTCGTTTATATGTTTTTAACAACTTTTCAAAATTATAATTATAAAATTCTTTACATTGATCTGTATGAATTTCTTTGGGACCTTACTTTTAAATATTTTACTAACTTACTACTTTTACTTTTACTCTCACTTTTACTGTGGCTTATCTTTTATATTCTTAGAACCCGGTTCGAACTTTTGTCTAAGGATTAAATTTCACCAAGGTATCAAGGAAATGGAGCGCAGGTACCAAGGAAGATGGGACGTAAATATGTTAGCAGATTACTGTTGGTCGTTAAAAAGAGATCTACCATCAACATCGGAGAAGCGGAAGCGTAATCCACTTCGTAGATCATTTGACAATAAAATAGTTCGTTACCATAAAAAAGAGTAATGGGCTTAATATTTTTACGGGTATTTTATTGAATTGCATATACTTCTAACAAATTTAAAGTAAATAAAGGAGCAGCAAACTATGATATAGTTTTAAAGGATATGATTGTACTTGCATATACATTGTTCTTTGCTTTATGGTTTACATTACCTTTTGCATTGTTTCAGTTTATAACTAATTTTTTCACTCTCTTTACGTCCATGACCTTGAACTAATTCAACTTCAACTGACCTTGACCATGACCTGATAGGGTTGTAATAAGCCCGGATTCAGATACAGTGCCCCAAAAAAACCCAAGATACCATGGTTTTAGTGTATTTTTCATGTATTTCGATAATTTGACCTTCAACTGACCTTGAGAAAGATCTGATTGTTTAATCTGACCCCGGATTCGGATTCAGCGACCCCAAAAACCCCAAGATACTATGGTTTTAGTGTATTTTTCATGTATTTCGATAATTTGACCTTCAACTGACCTTGAGAAAGTTCTGATGGGGTTAAACTGACCCCGGATTCGGATTCAGCGACCCCAAGAACCCCAAGATACCATGGTTTTAGTGTATTTTTCATGTATTTCGATAATTTGACCTTCAACTGACCTTGAGAAAGATCTGATGGGGTTAAACTAACCCTGGATTCTGATTCAGCGATCCCAAAAACATATAAGTACCGTGGTCAAGTTTTTGGGACTTACAATTTTTTTTTTGTGGGGCTGTGTTATTATTACTATTATTATTATTATTATTATTACTTAGTTTCAAAATTGAACTACGCTACAGTAAACTTTTCAATTATTGCTAACAATATTATGATAAAAGTTGACGCCTATTATGATAAAATACGCATTCCAACTGTGTCGTAAACTAGAATTAAAAACTTCAGAAAATCACATTCAAGGGATAAAAATAAAGAATCTTACAAAACCAAGATTAAAGAGTTTAAAAATAAGCCGTTGGATTCTTTGACATTACGTTTTACAAGTGTCCTATGACACTTAACTAGACAACTATGATTATAAACGACCAAAAGTAGACCGACGAATGTCTGAAAAATTGAATAAAAGTATCCAGCGAAAATATAAAAGTCGTATTTCATCTATTGGTGCAATCTCAGATCATATGGAGACAGTTGACAATTAAATCATAACAGAAGAATCACAGTTACAAGACTATGACGTTAAAAATTATACGCCACCTTTTATGTTCATGCGAAGTCGTTAAAAATCGGCGTCTACGTCAACAATACCGATGACGCTTGCTTTCACGAAAGCAACATTAGTCTGACACAGATTTCGCATGTCAGATCGAGCAGCAGCTGCTATAGTCTCGTCTGTCTTACAAGACTATGGAGTGATCAATGAAACAGATAACAGGTCAGTCATTGACTAAAACAAAATTCAAAGAGAGAGCAAAAATACGATCTACCTTACAAAGTAATCTAGCAAACGTTCGCGGCTTATATTTTGGTGGACGGAAAGATGACACTGCTGTCAGAAATGAGGTGAATTTTAAGCGTTTACTTTCTTTTTAATTAGTTTCCCAATCAGGTTTTGCAAAATACATAATCGAAGCAACTATTTTAAAACTCGATGAAATGAATATTTCTCTTGAAGAATGGGATGTTCTTGGATGTGACGACAGCAACAAACATTGGTTGGAAAAATGGTATAATTTGCAAATAGAAAGTGCATTTAAAATGACCGCTTCAGTGGGTTATGTGCTTGTTGCAGTTTAACGAATTACCATTTAGGTACCTCTTTGAACATCTTGATGGCCTGACTTCTAGATCAAAATCATTTTCTGGTCCTATTGAAAAATCGTTAGAAATTACCCATCGCTGTTTTTGAGATTATTGATTGCATTATTCCTAGCATAGAAAAAGATGATCTTAGTAAAGATCAAAGATATCTTCTAAATATACGTTCAGCAATTAAATCTAGAGATCCTTCATCTGATTTAGCTGCTTCGTAACCAGGGTCATTGTGTAATTCTCGGTGGTTCACTGCCGCAAATAACATTTTTAGATTGTACGTATCTACTATAAATTCTTCTACTAAACTCAAACAACCTGTAGAGTTTATTCTGAAATCAGATATGCCTACATGGTTTTTTTATTGTAAAAGATAGTTCAATTATACAAGGCATTTATTCAAAGCCATTGAAACGATAAGATACTGGCCTGAGAACCTCCATCAAATTGTTGATTCTGTCATCCAACGAAATGTATTTTTTACACACCCAACCCAGAAAATATTTTTTTATCAATGACAAATTGGACTACAGAGAATCTTTGTAACAAAAGAGTTACCTAAGAACAGCAAAACAGAAGTTCGTACATTTATAATTCCAACATTAAACGTTGCAGCAGATAATTACTTTGATATGATTGATTGGAACTCAGTCAGATTATTTTCACCACCTATTTCGAGGAAAATTTACAACAAAGATATATCAATCTTGATAGAACCGCAAACTGTACCAGAATGGGAAATAGAAGGCTTATCCTATCATACCCAATCTGTAGAACGCTGCGTTGAATTGGTAACACCGGCTGCCGAGAAGGTAGGATTTGAAAACAGAGATAGATTGATTCGTACGACTTTCAAATCAAGAGACATGGTGTTAGAATTTACAAATAAAGCACAGTTTCCTACGAAAATGTAATATTATATAAAAAGTTGCTCAAGTTCTATTATAATAGGTTAGTTGGTTGGGTATGGCGGTGGTGGAACTCGATGTGAAGTTACCTTCTCGTGGTAAGTACTGAGTCGTTTTCAATTTTTTTTAAACGATCCGAAAGTTGCATTTCAAAAAGTATACAAGAAAAATCGTACTAACAAATGTGAACCTTATAAAATTCTTATGTTTACGAAACTTCAACTTCAATGCGCGATGGTCAGACGATGACTTAGAAGAAAGTCCTTTTGTGCATTGAATTCGTAATGAAAAGAGGCAACTTTTTTCCACTATTACATTCCGATTTTCGACAAAATCATTTTTTCGTCCCACCCCACCCTAGTGCACCTTTCTTACTATGTGTTAGCACAGCAATACTGGAGTACCACTCGAGGAGTGCTACGAGGGATACTCTACAGCGAACCAGATACGGGCGCACCCGTAAATCTGGCCGGTGAATAACACCTTCTATTGAAATTATTATTAAGAAGATATGTACGCGAGTGAGAAGCCTTACGTCGCGGCCGACTATGCGTAATATAGTGTCTGCACAGGTATGCGTATATAATCGTCGGCAACGTCGCGAACACATAAATTATATTTAGATACAGATCAGGTAAACTCGAAAAGCATTGATATTATGGAAGAGAATTTTTTGTAGAAAATATTTAAGTGACAAATCCATTATTCAAGAGTTTATAAATAACTTTTTTGAGTATAAATATGCACCATATTTCATAGGTATAACGAGGCCCGCATTAGTCAATGAAGGAGGCACCTGCATCAACAACATTTTATCAAAAATAATAATATGAAAGTTGATTCTTTCAAGTTGAAAAATCCATTTAATGATCACTGCCCATTGATTCTAAACGTGGATCACTTTGAAATTAAACAATTGAATAAGAAAATATTTAAAATCACAAATTATAGTAAACTAAAACATATTGTCAGAAAAGAAGAAACGTAATATTTTCCATACAAGACCCAAACTCTGCAGTAAACAAATTAGTACAAATGAAAAATAATATTACTGAAAACGCAACTCCGTACAAACAACTAAAGGGAAAAATAAAGAACAAATACCCAGGAGAAATTGGATTACTCGTGTAATAATAGTATCATGTAAAACAAAAGAAAATTTATATAGAGTATGGAAAAAAAATCCAAATTGTCAAATACTAAAAAATGAATATAACAATTATAATAAAATACTAGGTAAAGTTATACAAGATACGAAATACAAATTTGGAATGGAAGAAGTAAAATTGAATAATGGCAATCCAAGGCAGTTATAGAATATAAGTAACTCTAAATTAGGTAAAATTAATATTCAGGGCAAGTCAATTGAACATATATATGAAAATAAATCAAAAAATAGAAAATAAAACTAATATTGCAAATTCAGTGAATAACTATTTTTGTGAAGTAGGAGCTAAATTGATTGCACAAATTGTGCAATCAAATACTGATAACCTAAGACTCCCTACTAGAAGCCACGATTCAATTTTTTCTCAGTCCTACAGATTTCGATGAAATATATAAAATTATATTTTGTACGAAAATAAAATCCGGAGTGGTAGATAATATTAATGATAATACGATAAAATCAATGTTTGAATACATAGCATTAGCATTTTAAAAAAGCTGAAGTATTCCCCATTTACAAAGCAGGGGACTGATCGTGTATCTCAAATTACAGGCCAATATCGCTTATATCTAACATTGCAAAAAATTTTGAGAAAATAATTTATAACAGACTATACTTTTTTTGGAAACATGTAATATAATATCTGATAAGCAATTTGATTTTGTTAGAAATAGAGGTACGACTGATGCTTTAAACTATATAACGAACATAATATACAAAAAGTTAGAGAAAAGTAAACCTATAATTACAGCCTTTTTAGACCTAGCCAAAGGTTTTGATCCTGTGAATCGTAAAATACTACTAGAAAGGCTAGAGAGATATGGTATACGAGGCAGTGCTTTAAAACTGTTAACGAACTGTCTCTCTGATAGACAACAAAGAGTCATAATTCAAGAGTGAATACAAATTGATCGCCACAGGTGTTCCACAAGGAACTATATTGGGTCCTTTGTTATTTATACTCTATGTCAATGTCAATGCTATGTCAATAATGAATAGGCTACGACTGATGCTTTAATGCTATGTCAATAATCTATTGAGAGATATGCAACAGGGTACAATCATGTCTTATGCTGACGATACTGCCATTATCGCGAAGTGATGATACGTCGTCTTTGGCACAGGACAAAATGAATGTATATCTAAATCAAGTGTCAACATGGCTTTCTCTAAATAAGTTAGCTTTGAATGTAAGTAAAACTGTATAAATAACGTATGGAAATTACTTTCTTAGTGTTTCTGATACACTAAACGTTAATATAGGTATCTAAATAATTCAAAGATTAGAACATCATAAATAATTACGATTGTTCTTCGATTACAATATAAAATGGGACAGACATATCGAATATATTGTCAAAGAAACTAGATACTTAATATTACTTTTTGCCAAAATTAAAAATATAATGGATACCAAAACATTAATGATAATTTATTATGCATTTTTCCAAAATTTAATAAAATATGGAATAATTGCATGAGGAGGAGCATATAGCAATTCTTTAAACCTAATAAAAAGAATTAGAATCAAAATATTAAAAATCATAAATAAAATTCAATTATCCGAGCAATAACGACCTCTTACTGTAATCCAACTATTTCTTCTAGAATCTGTACAATTTCATTATGAAACACTGAGAGAATTATATAAGTCTAAGACAAGCAATTACTGAGTATTACTAAAACAGTAGGTAAAAAGACAGCTACATATTAGCTAATACAAAGAAAAAACTAAAACAATTTATATTGATGTTATAAATAAGAAAAGCTTAAATTACTTTTTGCGCGAAGCATATTGGTGTAACAAAGTTTTTATTTACCTTTATAGGATTTTACTTGTGAGATGCCATTGTAAGGTAACTTATGTTACCTCCACTGGAATATACTTGTAAAATAATTTTCTGGTCTAATAAACATAAACATAAACATTATATTTTAATTTATGCGAGTAAAATTGGTATACGGGCTTTATATGAAAAATCGCCCTCACAATATATTTTTAATTTAAAGAACAATAATTCTGTGAAGTTTCAAAGTATTTCACAGCTCACATTTGCGCACGGAGCATTTTTAAGGCCAAACATGAAGTGCTGAGAAATACGACTTTAAAGATTGTAAATTGCATATAAGGCAATGTAATTAAATATCATACAAATATTCCAAAAAGTTATAGGATGCTTTAAAATAAAATTTGGAGATTTATAACGTGTAAATTGAGCGTCAAAGAATACCTTGTTGAAGAAACAAAAATGTTGATTTTTTAACCTCTTCAAGTGTACTCTAGCCTTAAAGAGGCAGGCTTTAGGGCCTTAGGGCAGGCCTTAGTAATCTTAAGGGGTTAAACCTCAAAAAAAGAATTCTTTTTTACTTGTCCAGGAAAATTTATATGTTTAAAAGCAAACATTCTGAAAATATTTGTGCTATATACACTTAGCAATATCTTACATTTTACCGATGTAAAGCCTCAAAATCTTGATCCTACACGTGACAATAAATCACTATTTTCAATACCATAATTATTAAAGTTACTGTGTTCCTTACACGATTGCAGGTGGCATGATCAACGGAATTTTTTTTCTATGGTTAATCGACTCCTTTTGACATGTAGTACAGAAAGAGCAAAGCACATTTTCATTAAAACTTTTATTATTTTTTTGGAGACCTTACCGACTTTTTGAAAAATTTGTATTTTATTTTCTTTTAAATCGATTGGGTCTCCGTAAAAAAGTAATAAAAAATATTTAACGATAAAGTGCTTGGGTGAGTTTACTAACCAAGCGAGCGAAGCGAAGCGAGGGCAGTATCACCCGAGGGAAAACTCGACTTTTTTCTCGAGTTACATATATTACTGTATGTCCATCTCAACTATGGCCACTTTTTGACTTGGAAAGCAGGATTAATGGACTGTTAAAAGACAATCGAAAATCAGGGTTATTGGTAAAACTTGATGAAATAAAATAATTTTGTCAACTAAAATATCTACTGTTCTATATTTAAGGGTGGGTCCTGTTTTAGAAGGCCTAAAAACGCTATTTTTCGGGGGTTTTATTAGGATAGAAAGGAATAACTAACAATAGCGAACAATTTGGTATAGTTTCAAGTATATTTCTAGAATGCAAAACCATTGTTTTTATGCAAACATGCTACATAAAAGATATAAATAGTGACGTTCCACATCAACCTGAACACCGCCCTGCCCAAAATTCCTTTCGACATAAAAATTTTTAAAAATATGGAAAATTTAGCATTTTTTATGTACTTTCGATTAGCGTCTGGCTATTTTTAAAATTTAGTTTTCAGACGGGGCTACACGTTCCCTAACCTTAAAAAAATACTACTTTACGCAATGATCAAGCTGTTAGAAATCACAGGAGTTGAGAAAAATTCCAAGCAACGACTATTTTTATGTATTTTTAGCTGCTGAATATGAATCCGATACTCTTTTTTACTGATACTTCAAGCGTTCGTCCCTAACCTCAAAAAACACCCTAAAATTGCTGTTGCACGCGGTTGTGAGGTGAGTCCTGTGATCTACGTAAGGAAAATTATTGACAGAGCGTATTTTTATATATTTTGAGCTGATGAACACGAATCTGACCCTCTATTTTACCGATACCTAAAGCGTTAGTCCCTAACCTCAAAAAACACCCCAAAATTGCTGTTTCACGCGGTTGAGAGGTAGGTCGTGTGATCTACGTGAGGAAAATTATTGACATAGCGCATTTTTATGTATCTTAAGCCGTTGAACACGAATCCGACCCTCTTTTTTACCGATACCTCAAGCGTTCGCCCCTAACCTTAAAAAACACCCCAAAATTGCTGTTTCTCGCGGTTGAGAGGTGGGTCTTGTGATCTACGGGAGGAAGATTATTAACAGAGAGTATTTTTATTAATGTCAGCCTCTAAATACGAACTCGAATCTAATGTTTTTTGGTTTATATTAGTTGAGTATATATAATTAAGGGAACCAAGCTCTTTTAAAACCTAAAAAATTAGATAATATTACCTTTATTTTATGCTTGCTAAAAACTTTTTTGGTCCTTCTCTACCATATCTGTTAAGCGTATACTGATTCATGGATTTGTGCACTGACCATAGGATTCCAAAGAAATAAATGGATTAAACGGACTGATTCCTTTTGGAAAATGATTTAAATACCTGCGAGACAAAAGTTCCATACAATAACATACTTTCACTATTCCCAAAAGGATTATGAAAAAACATCAAGATCATTAAAGAAAAGGTTCTCAACTGCACCATCTATTATAAAAATTTTAGAAGGACACGCGTTTTCATTTTCTTCCGACAAAAAAATTAGTGTATTTGAATACTCTAATGCACCAAATCCATTATCAATAATACAATATTAATAATTTAATTTTAAAAATTTTAAACAAAATAATACAAATATACAAAACATGACAATAATTAAAAAATTAAAAACTTTGAAAAAATTTGAAATTACAAAATATAAAAAAAGGAAGTAATGCGGGCTTTGTAATGAAGACAGTCTCAACCCCGTAAAACGCAGAGAGCGTTAATAGGAATCAATAAAAAAGTTGCTTAATAACTATATATCAGTAAGCAGTTATTTTAATTGAATATATTTGAGTAGAGGTAAACAAATAAAATTTAGCTTCGTGTTAAAATTCGGCGACTCAAAATTCATAAAAATAGTCTCCATCGATAATGTTCCTCAATAGACTTACGTTTTCTACCGCGTAAAACAGCAATTTTGGGGCGTTTTTTAAGGTTAGGGACGAACGGTTGAAGTATGGGTAAAAAAGAAGGTCGGGTTTGTGTGCAGTAGCTCAAAGATAGATAAAAATACGCTCTGTCAATAATTTTCTTCACGTAGATCACACGACCTACCTCTCAACCGCGTGAAACAGCAATTTTGGGGTGTTTTTTGAGGTTAGGGACTAACGCTTGAGGTATCGGTAAAATAAAGGGTCGGATTCGTGTTCATCAGCTCAAAATATATAAAAATACGCTCTGTCAATAATTTTCCTTACGTAGATCACAGGACCTATCTCTCAACCGCGTGAAACAGCAATTTTGGGGTGTTTTTTGAGGTAAGGGACGAACGCTTGAGGTATCGGTAAAAAAGAGTGTCGGATTCATGTTCAGCAGCTAAAAATACATAAAAATAGTCGTTGCTTGGAATTTTTCGGAACTCCTGTGATTTCTAACAGCTTGATCATTGCGTAAAGTAGTATTTCTTTAAGGTTAGGGAACATGTAGCCCCGTCTGAAAACCAAATTTTAGAAATAGTCAGGCGCTAATCGAAAGTACATAAAAAATGCTAAATTTTCCATATTTTTATTTTTATTATATTAACAAAATTTTTTAATTCTCATATGGTTTCCTTCTAGTCTTAGCTATAAAAACCCGAAAAAATTGCAAAATTCTATATCTTTAGCAAGTTTGAAAAAAGACACGTTTTCAGAAAAATAAATCACTTCAACGTACTATAAAAATGATTTAAATAAACTTTTTAAATATTTTTTAAGCATAACAAGGAGAGAATTTAATTCTGAACTTAAAAAACTTTCATTCGTTTCAATCGATCGTATAGTTTTCTTGCAATCTTTCCCACGAATTTAAAAAAATCGTGAAAACGAAAACTCGAGATATCGCGCTTCAAAGATTTCGATAGGAATAACTATCAATATTTGATTACTTACAGTAATAATCGACTAATCAGATATTCCTGCTCCATATAACAACCCTTCTGCTTCCTCATCAAACTGGTATTGATGCTTTTCTCCCAATCGTCTGGCTGTATGAGCTTCCTTACTCGATAAGGATCTGCGCGTATTCTGCTTCTTGATGCGTTTCTCGTCGATGTTATCAGCAAACATTTTGCATTTCTGGACTATTTTGAGGTTGAGTAGCTGCATGGTCTTCAAAAAAGCAGAATAGCCCTCGTCAAATATGCCTCCAGTCATAAACGCGGCTATTTCAACTATTTTTTGGCCAGAATGCAGATGTTTGGGGTTTATGCGCCAGACTATAGCATTGAACGATTCGTTCGGATTCTGCACGTGACCGCCTAAGCACCGCATTAGAAGTTCGTCCTTGGACAGCTCTTCTTAAATAGGATGAATGTGTGACTCGATATCCTCTTGAATCAATCTGGAAGGATGTTTATATGAAGCCAGTGATTTCGTAGCCTGAGCCTGACGCCATTTGCACCAGCTGTCAGCGCCTGCAGAACAGTTTTCGTGCCGATGAAAATCATCTGTAGAACAATAATGATCTAAAGAAGCGATTATCGCTTTCTTCATATTTTCTATAGAATCTATATTCCTTCAGATAGCTAAATCATAATAAATGTTTAGCTTCTTGATAATGCCGTCCGTCAGGCGCTTTTCATCTCCGAGCATCTCTTGCTATTTTTTTTTTATTCCGGAGTCGTGTACCCATACGTTTTTGTACGTGTTTCATGCACTCATTTTTGGTAACAGAGCCGGCACTCGTCACCGTATGGATTGATGTTCAAAATCCCAGAAAAAGTTTTAGAGTCTTCGTCGCCGATATAATTCGTATATTTGACGCCGAATTTTTCGTCAGATCTTGAAAACATTTTTACGATTGAATTCTCCTCAATCTTCCCCGCCGACCCTTCGTGATTTGAGGTGCATGACTGTTTATGATTTTCGTACCACCCTTCAAACTCGTCGTCGTTCAATGATGCTTTTATGAGGCACATAACTGACAGTATGCACTTTTAACAATATGGTCGATGACTTTGCCAGAGTAATAACCAATGAGAGTTGTTAGACCGAACCATGACGTATAATCACGCTTTTTCCAGGATCCGTCGTCGGAAACTTTTAAATATGTGCCTGGGAACTTCTATTTTCAACATTTTTTTCCTGCTCCTCTTTGACAGCTTTCTCACAGACATTATTAAACATTGAGTTCGTCACTGCGTGAAAATGCTGCACTATCTTATTGTAGGTCGATTTCGATAAATCTTGGTACATATCCATAATATCACAAATTAATTAATGCCCAAACAACCTCATAGCGAACACAATACCTCTGTTTATTTCGAAGCCAGTATGCATTAACGGTCCTGAATTTATTTCTCTTCGGCCGCATGCACACAATAATATAATTTTACAGCCTAACCCTCGATGTCCACTCTCTGCAAATTGTATGCTTTGCTTGCACGATCTGCATATTATTATATCAGTAAATACATTGAAAACTGTAAAAAATTCTATTATTCTATAATAGTGTACTTGTAGATTGATTTTCTTGAAATCTACGTTTCCGACATTTCATTTTGCAGCACGCTCATTGCTCGGACGATCACTTTTGGATAACTTGACATGATTTTCTGTCGATGTTTACTCGTCGAGAATCACAGTAAAACTAACATTGAACCAGCTAGGTAGAAATATGTACACACGTACAGAGAAAGAAAGAGAGAGAGAGAGAGAGAGAGAGAGAGAGAGAGAGAGAGAGAGAGTTACCGTTATACTGCAGAACAGTAAGTATACCTATATATATACATTTGTAGCCATAATGCTTACTACAATTTCAAAACATTGTCCCGAAAGATCTTTGAACCTTCCCCAGGTTCGAAATTCAGATTAGAAGAGTGAGGGGAGGAGCGCGCGCTCATGGGGGCCCAGTGCTCGTACATCTGTTCGACGCCGCACCGCTTCGGCTTATATATCTTCGGAAATACTTTGAATTTGCCTCTAAAAGTTTGGGAATATATTCTTGTATATATTTGGGATACATTTAGCGAATAAAAGAAAAATCGATTTTTTGACGTTATAAAGCAGGACTCCCCCCCCCCCCCCCCCCCACCCATCATAAATTTTTCTCTTAATAGCTATACTTATAAAAAAATACATGTAAAAAATTAAATTAAATTAAACGAGTTTATCTGTACAATTTTAAATTAAAGAATATTTTCTCTTATTGAATTGCCTAAGAACCCCATTAATATTACACGTACATAATAATTAATTGAAATAAAAGGTAACTTAATTATTGAACATATAGCTTACGACTATCTGTAAGAAGGCATCTTACCAGTACCTATTTCAAGACACCCCGAGATTTCCTATATAAAAATTACTTACATATATTTTAAGACGTTTTATGACTATCTGTTAATGTACAACTTACAAATGTATTATATCAGGATACGCTGTACGTATTTGAAATTGCTATCGCCTGTAAAAAGGTGGCATAATGGTAAATATTTCAGGATACCTTGAGGTTACTATTTTAAGATGCCTTATAACTATCTGAAAAAAGGTAGCTTATTAGTACCTATTTCAAGACAATATATAATTGCCTATAAAACAGTTAACTTACAGGTATCTATTTTAAAATACCTTACAATTACCTGTGAAACGGTAACTTCTTGGTACCTTTTTTAAGATATCTTAATTTTGGTATATAAAAAGGTATCTTAAAGGCACCATCGTATGTTTGTCTATTATGATTTATCCTATAGTCACAGTTTAGATACCTTTTGGACAAGTTTTAAAGGTACCTTGTGTAACGAGGGTAATTCTTATTAATTAGTTAGCAATTACTTGGCCTGGGTATATAGGCGAATTTACTATACAAGCGCCTATATTCCACTGCTGCCGCGGCTCCTGTTGACTCTCTCTCTTTACAGAACAGATCCCGTTTCGATGTGCCGCCGTAGGAAAATGGCGCAATCCTCGGCGAAAGTTCTCGCTGAAATTTCGCTAAAGTATTGTCGATAGGACGGTTCGGTCTCGAAATTAATTACACAATTAAAGTCGTGTTTATTTAATTATATTCCTATTACATCTTCATCAATTTTCCTAATTTTATCAACTCTGTTTTGTCGGAACGCGTTATACTATCCGAGCCTAACACCGAGCTAGTTACTCTAAGAAAATTAGCTAATCTTCCCGACGTTAATTCGCGATATTGACTACTCAATTTCTCTATTCCACCCCTCTAAAATGAACGTCCACACTATTCCGACACTCCCGAACCAACTGCTTAGTCACCACGGCACACGTGGCTAATCAATTGTAGTGCAGATAGCGCTCGCGTGATTGATTTCTTTACCGACTAAATTTGTCCAGTCACTGTTAAAAATAATAACGCTCGCAACTTCCTCTCGTTCTGCAGTGTCTCGTTCCCTGCGAACGTGGGCCTCGAAAGAACTAGCTAACTCTAACTTTGTTAAAATATGCTTTGTACAATGTACGTGCGAAGGAGTGAGCTCTGCTTTGGTAGAATTCCCAGCAACAAGTGGCAGGGCGGAAATCACTTTCCCGCGGCCTCGTGGTCCGTAGCGACTTCATTCATCTTCCGTTTTTTTCCTCCTGTCTCGTAGGTGTGGGAAAAGAGAGCTTCATTTGTCTAATTGAACCACCATGATGGTGGTGGTGATTGACTGTAGAAACTTTATGTCTAGCGTTATGTCTAGCAAGGGCATTGTTAATGATTTTTTAGGTTGAGTTGGCATACTCCACTAGAAAAGCAACCGGTATGCCTATTTTAATTGAAGTTACATTCAACATTCGTATTGTCGACGTGTTTGCTGAGTTCACGCTGTTGTTCTGCGTACCGAACGACTGCGATGCATCCTATCCTCACATTAAAGTATCCGCCCCCTTGACCATAGCTTTGCTAGGGGATTCCCTAATGTGCTCGGCTTCCATGCTGGATTCGGTCGGGCTGTGTGACGTCATGGGAGATGAAGAGGCCAATCGGAGCTGACTTTTGATGGGGGCGGGGCGTTGCCTTGGCAACGGAGAAAGCGGGGAGTTAATGGCGGTCTTGCGTATAGTATTGTCCCCCTGTAAAGCCGCCGGCCTCTTATTGGCTGGAGTGGACGCAAGTAGCTCCTTTTCTTTCCCACTCGCGCCAGGTGTTTTCTTCACTCGGGGAACTGTCGACTCGAGCGAATACTTTCTCGACACTATACATTCCTCGCACGCTACAGCTTTAGGTTGAAGCTGAAACGCGATCCGCATATGCACGGATGAGTGCAACGAGGAGTTTGCATTCCGAGTGAAAATTATTATTACATATGTAACACTTACATAGTGTGTTACTGCTCCTTGGAATCTAATCGCAGATGGCACATTTGTCAACCATGATGGTGGTGGTGACTAAGTGTAGAAACTCTGCAAATAAAAGTAGTCCAGTCATATTAGACTTAAAAACTAGTGTTTTGGGGAATCGCTTAAAGAGGATATGTTGCAGTGAAATCTGATAGAAGATAGTGCCATAAACATAGGAAAAATAAATGATCTTCGAGGGAAGTGGTGCAACATTGTTTAAATAATGAAAACGTTCATGACAAACAGTTTTTCGGCTCTAGAGAAAAATATATTGCTAAAATCTAAAAATAAAAAATAGCTGCTTATAGACAATACAAATACCTACTAAATAAGATCCCGGAAGTTAAAATATATCAATTTGTTTATTTATAAAAAAACAAAAACTACGATAATTTTTGTTAAATCATTTCTAATTACATTAAATAATGATCATAAAACTTTGAAAGTTTGTGATAAAAAAGCCATGATAGTACTTATAATGTGAAAAAAAATTCATCAAAAAATATTCATTAATTGTCGCAAAATCCATTTTTTAATTAAAAAAACCATTGTGACAAAACTTAACTTCTACAGCTTTGGGACGGTATTTACAATCGTTTGAGGTCTCATTCTCTTCTTGAAGACTTGTGTTATAACAAACAACTTAAATCTAAACGATTTCATAAGTTTAAACTATATAAAAATGACGTAAAATTCAGGGTCGTTTTTTCGTCATAAACAAAACGGCACCGTATCACAAATAATATTTTAATTTAAATTGTGCATAGATGTTCTAAAAGATAGTATTTTTGTTAAATTTTAAGCCCCGAAAAGTTAGTTTACGACATCTTCAAGCCGAGCAAATTTTTTCTTTCTTCAAATCAATGAAAATTAAAAAGGTTACAGTCGTTTGAAGTTTCTATCTATTTCAAAAAATAAAATATTCGTGTCTTTTAGTTTTTTATATTCTTTATGACGCTTCTAATACATTTTTGAATGCAAAATGCTGATTGGTAAGTATCAATACGAGCCCCAACTCCCCTTAATATGAAAGAGAAATATCGAATTTACCTTCATATTAAGCTGAGATAATCAATATACCGAGTACATGTGCCTCTAAATCGAGCGCGCGCGCCATCACGAGTGCCGTAGTATGTACTTGCGCCCGCCGCCGTCGTCGCTCGCTGCGCTGGCAGCCGCTAACTCGGATATAGCTATGCTTATCGATTTTTTTATACGACAATTTTAGCTTTAATTTAGTCACAATTTTTTGCGTATATACTTAAAATATCCATTGAAATGATGCTATTTTTTCTAATCTTAATATTGCATATATAGCTCGAATTAATTAAAACAAAAAAAAATTTCTCGTCTTGCAGATATCGTAGACTAACTTTTCGGGGCTTAAAATTTGCACATAAATACTATTATTATAATACAAGTCTTCAAGAAGAGAATGAGACCTCAAGCGATTGTAAGTACCGCCCCAAAGCTGTAGAAATTAAGTTTTGCCACAATGGTTTGTTTAATTGAAAAATGGATTTTGCAACAATTAATGAATATTTTTTTATAAAATTTCTTACACATTATAAGTACTATAATGGCTTTTTTATCACAAACTTTCAAAGTTTTATGATCATTATTTAATGTAATTAGAAATGATTTAACAAAAATTATCGTAGTTTTTGTCTATTTATAAATAAACAAATTAATATATTTTAACTTCCGAGATCTTATTTAGTACGTATTTGTATTGTCTATAAGCAGATATTTTTTATTTTTAGATACTAGCAATATATTTTTCTCTAGAGCCAAAAAACTGTTTGTCATGAACGTTTTCATTATTTAAACAATATTGCACCAGTTCCCTCGAAGCTCATTTACTTTTTCCTATGTTTATGGCACTATCTTCTACCAGATTTCACTACAACATATCCTCTTTAAGCGATTCCCCAAAACACTAGTTTTTAAATCTAATATGGCTGGACTACTTTTATTTGCAGAGTTTCTACACTTAATCACCACCACCATCATGGTTGACAAATGTGCCATCTGCGATGAGATTCCAAGGAGCAGTAGCACACTATGTAAGTGTTACATATGTAATAATAATTTTCACTCGGAATGCAAACTCCTCGTTGCACTCATCCGTGCATATGCGAATCGCGCTTCAGCTTCAACCGAAAGCTGTAGCGTGCGAGGAATGTATAGAGTCGAGAAAGTATTCGCTCGAGTCGACAGTTCCCCAAGTGAAGAAAACGCCTGACGCGAGTGGGAAAGAAAATGAGCTACTTGCATCCACTCCAGCCAATAAGAGGCCGGCGGCTTTACAGGGGGGCAATACGATACGCAAGACTGCAATTAACTCCCCGCTTTCTCCGTTGCCAAGGTAACGCCCCGCCCCCATCAAAAGTCAGCTCCGATTGGCCTCTTCATCTCCCATGACGTCACACAGCCCGACCGAATCCAGCATGGAAGCCGAGCTCATTGGGGAATCCCCCAGCAAAGCTATAGCCAAGGGGGCGAATACCACTATTCCCTTAGTACATTATGTGTAGTGTCCAACCGGGCAACCTACCCCCCGTCTTTGTTACACTTATATATCGACCACCTCATATCCCATTTCTTCAAAACTCTGATGCTATTGATCAACTCACCACGCACACTCAAGACTACAACCATAAAACCACAATCATGGGCTATCTGAATGCGAATTTGTTCAAGACGTCTGACGACGCTAAAGTTAGGTGACTTGCTGATAACGTTACGTTCCCGAGTCGCGTACTGATAAAGGCGTATATTCAATTGGAGCCCAGGTCCACGCCTCTGAAACTCACTCCCCTGCAGTGTAAGATATCTGTAATCATTATGTAGGTTTAAAATAGCGTTAGGCAGGCACCTCAAGCAATTACACGGTGACCCGATCACACAGCATTGAACCGTTAAATGTTTTCTGTATATTCGTCCCAATTTATTCTTGTTCAGTCCTAATTTATTATTTTTACGTTTCTGTTGTTATGTCTGGATTTATAAGTATGAGAGATAAGTATGAATATGAAGCGTTGAGTGCATGAGTGTTTTATATCTTGATGTGATAGATTAATGCTATGACAGGTGTATATTTTAATTTATTTTATTCTGTTTTGTTTGTGATATAGTCATACAAGTTGTTCGGGCCGTTTGCACTTGCAGCGGCCCTATTATATTTCATATTTTCGCGCGCACTGTGTTTCCCTCTCGCGCGAGAACTGAAGCGCTCGCTCGCACGATTTCTTGCGAGAGAGGACACAGGTGCGCGCTTTCTCCCACTTTCTTCCTTCCTAATTTCCGCGAAGCGAGATCAAAAACCAATTGTTCTCGCTGAGCTCTCTCTCTTCCGGCTTGACCGCGACTATGGCAAGTTCGGGGCCTTTACGCGCATTGCGGCGCCTGTTTTCGCGACCGCGTGTAAAGTCTACTTTCTTCTTACACACATACATCGAGTCATTGTTAAGTTTTTATTAATTAACAAGTATAATTAAGACAAGCAATAAATGCTATTAAATTGTTTTGTACACAAAATCAGTGCATTCTACACATTCACTCGCCTAACACTCCCGCTTCCTTACGTACGTAAATTTACCAGCGGAAATTGGTGTCTCGCTGCACCCGCTCAACGCTAATACCGCGCCTGATAGTTTAAACAACGTTCAGCCGGTTAGCGCGCGATCATTTGGTCCTTCGAGCCGGATTGCGTACAGAAGTGGAAGTACGCGAGTGATAAAGTGCAGTGACTCTTAAAGTAACTTTAAGTGTAAAAAAAACCCGAATACGGACTCGTATACCGTGCCGAAAGACAGTCGGTACTTCGCGGAGAAAAGTTACTATTTCTCGGGTTATACAGTGCCTGTGCGTGAGTGCATTAAATAAAGTGCACGAACACTGCAGCATTGCGCAAGCATGTTGAGGTCGAAAATCGTTCGAAATTTCAAAATTTCAATTTCGATTCGAACTTGACCTCGTGACGTCACGATCACGCTATCGTGATGCACGTTTGAGCATGAGCCTTTGGCGCTGGAGAAGGAGAGAAAGCCTTCTCTCTCTCTCACTCTCTCGAGCGACATGCTGCGCTGCACTCTGCAGTTACCGACCGAGCGCTGCGCGTATCTACGGAGTGAGCACATGGCCTATGCTTCGCTCACCGCCGCTTAACGCTGCGCGCGGCACGCTGCCCTCAGCTGCAGTCACGCTGTTTGCCGCACGGCCGGTGGGGCGACATAACCTCGCCGTCAAAACACAGCGAGGTGCTTCCGAAGCTGCTGCCTCCCAGTGCTGTCGACCTGGACAGACAACGAAGCGAGCAATCTTCGACCAACTGCACTCAGAGACTAAGTAGCATCTAATCTCTTTAATTATGTACATATATCGCAATGACACAGTGTACTACCACTAGTTCTACCAGAGACATCACTTGCTTCATGCCTCTCAGACAGTGATTTTGATCAGCAAGCTCATCAAGATTATGTAGCTTAAGCAACACATAGCCATCGCTGCAAATGTCTTGCTTCGCTCATCTAAGAGCCATTTACTTAGCTTTTACTTTAACCTTAAGTTTATTTATTATCTAATTTAAATTTAAGGGCATACTGTGTGCAAGCAGTCACTTCTTGGAAGCACTAAAGCCTCAGCAGTAGAAGAAGCAGCAATCTTTAGCCACATGACAGCTTCCACAGCAGATAAGCAACGCATAGCAGTTTCAATTTAGACTGCCTTATATCAGTGTCTTTAGTGTTGCACTGCATAATTATAAATTTTGCTTTGTCCAACATCAATAGCAGTGACGCCAGCTACCTGTCTGCGAGTCACCTTGCATGGAAGATCCTGTCATCGCAGGTTTCTTGAGGCAGAGTGGCTTCGGCTCTTCGAGTCCAGCCTCGCTACAGCCACCACTTGTCATCGAGTCTCCAAGAACTCGTGGGGCACTCTACACTTCACTGCAGGGCTTCGCCACCTGGCTGCGTAATCTGCACATTTGAGGGGAGATCGTAGTGGACTAGACCGACTAGTCAAGCTCCGGAGAAGCTTATCCGAGCAGCTCCTAGTCCTGGAATTCCACCGATCAACTGCACAGAAGACTGCGACAGCTTGAATCTAGCTTTGAGACTTAACCCATGCTCGAGCAGCATGTTGAGTGTAGCTGCAGCTTTCGCGACACTTTTTCACCAATTTATTATTTTGGGTTTTTCTGTTCTTAAAACTTTTATGCTGCAATCCATGCAACTCTACGATGTTACATAGCATTGCCATAGAATCCTAATGCAGTTTGCTTCTTTCAGCAAACCTCTTCCGCGAGTGCTCTCCACAGGACTCGAGCTGAAATGCCCTTGCCATCTACCATCAAGGACATTGACCTTGGTAACTTTAGCCAAGCACCTGGCTCACCTGGCAGCCAGCAGGGACACTCATCGTCTGATTATGTGGCTCACCACATCAGGACTACCACCTAGCTGCGAGATCCTACGACATGGCACCTGTCATGCACCCTGGTCCAGCTACCAGCCAACACTCTCGTCGCCTGTTTACGAGGGGACCAATAGCGAGATCAACGCCATGCTGCAGATCTGCATCCTGGCTCATCTGGCAGCCAGCAGAGATCGTCTCAATGCGATCAGCGACTTTAACCAACGGAGGCTACGTCAGCGAACTGTGCGCCCATACACTGTCGCTGGCCTCCCTTCGACGAACAGAGTGATTCGACTGCTCTTGAGAGTGGCACTCAATGCACGTGGGGCGGTACTGCACAGCTCAGCCGTCAGCACCATGTCCAGCGAACTGTGCGCATAAGCGCTGCCGCTAGACTCTACTGCAACGGGCTCGAGTCGCTCTCTACAGCGACACTCGCTGCATGGAGGGCGGCAACGTTCAACTCAGCTGTCATCATCACCAGCAGGTTTTAGCTGCCTAATCTGCGAGGCCGCATTCGTCACGGCGGGCGGCACCGCTCCCGCTTAGCCGCTCGATTTATGCTCGAGGGATCGAGCACCACCATCTGCGTCGCCAGTCTGTGGGACAGGCTACAAAATCGCCTGCCAAGCTGCACCTTCTACAGGTCCTCGGCCGACAACATACTTGTCCGCCTAGACTAGGTGGCCACCATCGACCTGGCTATGGTCCAGTCAGCAGATGTTACCAAGCAGCTCCCGCGTTCGTCCTCGGCGGGCGGACCATCAGCTGACCGCAGCTACGCTGTACAATCTACGCGTCTATAGAGGGACAGCGCTCTATCGTTCTTCATAAAGGCTCCAGCTACTACACGAAGAGCTCATGAAGACCTCACGAAGATTGTACACTTGACTCTTACATACACATCGAGCCACTTTACTATTCTGCTTTCTCTATTCACTCTGCTACCTACATTCTTTTTAAAAGTAAAATCATTCTGTTCTTTACTTTCTCTCTTCTGCACATTTTAGCCGCTTAAGTCGCCTGCTGTATCTGTCCCTTCGTTGGGGGACTGCCCTTCAGTTGTATTGCCTTACGGCGAAGGGCTCAGAGCAGCCAGCTGGTTGCCTGCCACCCTGATCTCCAAGCTGCTCTAGCTAGCAACAGTCAGGGCTCCACGGTGAACAGCCAACCTTGGCATACAGCGACGTGGCTTCAGCGGCAGAAGACCAACACCGTCTTCACACCTACTACCTACACGCTATCTCCTTCTTTCTCTAACTTCCTTCTTCCTGTTTTGAACTACTGTGCCGTCGTTGTTCTACTCACAACGAGGCGGGCGGTATGTTCGGGCCGTTTGCACTTGCAGCGGCCCTATTATATTTCATATTTTCGCGCGCACTGTGTTTCCCTCTCGCGCGAGAACTGAAGCGCTCGCTCGCACGATTTCTTGCGAGAGAGGACACAGGTGCGCGCTTTCTCCCACTTTCTTCCTTCCTAATTTCCGCGAAGCGAGATCAAAAACCAATTGTTCTCGCTGAGCTCTCTCTCTTCCGGCTTGACCGCGACTATGGCAAGTTCGGGGCCTTTACGCGCATTGCGGCGCCTGTTTTCGCGACCGCGTGTAAAGTCTAATTTCTTTTTACACACATACATCGAGTCATTGTTAAGTTTTTATTAATTAACAAGTATAATTAAGACAAGCAATAAATGCTATTAAATTGTTTTATACACAAAATCAGTGCATTCTACACATTCACTCGCCTAACACTCCCGCTTCCTTACGTACGTAAATTTACCAGCGGAAATTGGTGTCTCGCTGCACCCGCTCAACGCTAATACCGCGCCTGATAGTTTAAACAAAGTTCAGCCGGTTAGCGCGCGATCACAAGTATTCATACCATTGACAACTTGTGATAGGGACCTAAGTTCCAAATAATTAACTGTGGATATAATTTTAATTTTAATAATTGTGATATGCTTTTACGAGTAAACAAAGGAAGAAAATTATATACCAATGTGACTGTACAATTTTGTTCTTAACAAATAAATCATATATCTATCCATCTCTCTTTCTCTCCATCTCATCCATACGGCTACTACTATTGTTGTATCTCTCTCTATATCTGTCTCTCTCTCTCTCTCTCTCTCACACTTTTTCACACCGAACACGATATGCAAACCGCCTTGCTCAATCTCACGGATACTATATGCTCCGGTATCGAGAATGGCCTCGTTACTCTAGTCCTTCTCTTCGATTTTTGTAGGGCATATGACTCCATAAGTCATGAATCACTTTTATGTACCTTAAAATCACTTGGTATTTCTGAAAATGCTCTTAGACTTGTTTATTCGTACATTTCAGGACGCACATAGGCCGTGGTGAGAGACAGCGGTGAGGTTTCTCCATTCCTCCCAGTTACTTCAGGCGTTCCTCAAGAGTTATCACCTGACCCGTTATTTTTCCTCTGTCTTATCAATGATTTTCCAAGCTTTTTACGGTTCTGCAAATTTTCTAGTATCCTTTATGCTGATGACCTTCAACTTTATATTCAATGCCCAGTTACTCTTCTGGCATCGGCTATTGTTCACATGAACGAAGATTCATAATGTGTATCTCAAGCAATTGTTTTTGGCAGCATACCTAACCTAACTTTTTATTTCCGAGCAGACATATCCACTCTTACTAGTAAATGGAGAGAGGATTCAATTTCTAAATCAGGTTAAAAACTTAGGGGTCACATTGTCCTCCGATCTTTCATGGAATGCCCATCTCTCTTCTGTTTCATCTAAAGTCCATGGTATGTTGCATAAGCTCAGATATCGATGATGGCTACTTTCGCAGGGTACAAAAAATGCTGGTCCAAGCACTTCTTTATCCGCATATTGATTATGCCTGTCTTTTGTACAACGATATTCCTAAATATTTAGATCTAAAGGTGCAGCGACTGATTAATGCAGGTATTCGCTATATTTTCAATCTACGACGCGACGTTTCTATTACGCCTTATCGAACCGTATTGGAGTGGTTGATGGTTAAAAATCGAAGAAAAAACTTCCTAGGCTGCATAATTTTCAGTATTTTGCGATCAAAGCGACCACAATATTTGTTTGAGCGGCTTTTTACCATTTTTCAAAACGTACGCAGGTCAGCTCGCCTCCAAAACGCACTTATTTGTATACCTTTTAGGCAACTGAATTTTATAAAAACAGCTTTCTGATTACCGCTGCTGAACTATGGGCGAGTTCACCAGAGTCTCTTCAAGATTCATCTTCCTATTTAAGCTGTAAGTATGACTTTTATATATACCTCAAAGAAGGCGAAACCAACTCAATGTAAATGCAAATGTATAAATGTATAAATGTAGAAACGTATAAATATATAAATGTATAAATACATAAACGTATAAATGTAATTATGTATCGCTATTCCCTCGAATACGCTAAATGTGCAATACCATAGTACGTGTAACAACGAATAGTCTAAAATTGTAAATTTCTAAAATTATCGAACATGTTAATTTAAGTTAGATTAAGAATACTGTATACATATTTCATAAATATTTTTAATGTATATTTTTTGAACGTCATACGGTTTTGTCTTGGCGTAATAAATCAGTTATCAAATCTCTCTCTCTCTCTCTCTCTCTCTCTCTCTCTCTCTCTCTCTCTCTCTCTCTCTCTCTCTCTCTCTCTCTCTCTCTCTCTATCCTCATCTTCTCCTACAGCAGCAGCCGACTACAAGCCAGCTGCCACCGCCGCGTCGCCCACGTTATCGTCATTGGCGTGCAGTAGCAGCAGCAGTAGCAGCAGTAGCAACTACAATATGCATAATAATATTATATAACGAACCGACTGGTTTTCTTTTTAATCAAGCATGCAGCAGCAGCACTCTGCACTCCGAATGACGCGCGAACTTGGGCTTTGCTCGAGGCTTGGCTCGAGGACAGACGTTGCTCGAACCATATTTTTCTTTGGTTATACACCTATTATTTGCAATGCGTACATGATTAATTATTTCTTTTATTGTTTTCCATGCAACTACTTATGATTATTATGATTATTATTATTAAGTGAGGCATGTGTTTTTTGAAGAACTACTACTTCATATTCATATTTTTTCATACCCATGCTTGCTCAATCATACAATTTCCTTTATCGATTTTTTAAATTAGTATATTTCCTTCAGTTTACTCCTACATTTTGTTACCACAATCACCATCACCACCGTCACTCCCTTTAGCACGACTTTGGTTGCTAATCTTCTAAAGAAATGCAGTTTTCGTACCATAAATTTGAGCCATGCATCTGATACCTCCATACACGTGTATATTGTCTATCTCTCTTCACATTATAGTTACCATTGTAAACAACGAAAAAAAGTATAACTAATAAGTGTGCAGTTGTGTGCAATGCAGTGTACAATACACTGTCAGAGCACGGAGTAGTGAGCTTTCCTTGAGATCGTCGTCAGTTCTTTATATCTAATGTGTCTGTGTGCTAGGACCATTCTTCCCATGTACCTCAACAATCGAATGAATTCCCCCGGTTAATAAATGATAATAAAATATATTATATAGCTCGGGTGTAGTTAGGCTCGCGCTGGACTAGTTGTTCGACTTTCTGTACGCTATACCTCCCAGTTTTCAACTAGTCTCTTCTCTACTCTCCTACTATCTGACAGGGGCGACTGTCTTATATTTAATTTGTATTTTTTTTAAATATTGACTTGTTACTACGTCACACTTGTAAATGGCAGGATATAGATATCTTAAAAGGTATTTGTGCTAAATGGGCATGTTCAATTCTTGGCAAAAATGTGGGTATTTTAATGAATCAAACAAAACATGAACTTTGTACAACTTATCTCCAACTTCATATGGTTTCAATTAAATGACTAAATAATAGAAATTGATCTAGCTACTTACCTGTAATTGCTATTGCTTTTAATGTGATGAAAGGTTATTGGATAATCTAAATTATTCCACTTCTTTATTAATGCTATTTTTAAGCGAATTAAACTATCTGTGCTATCATATATAAAAGCATAACTTTTCCATTCCATCTCTTTTATTAGTAAATAATAGAGCTAAATATTGAAATCAAAGAAAAGAGTTACTTGAATTATTATATAAAAAATAACTAGGGTCAGTACTTTTACCTTGGCAAGAGCATCGGCCTTCGGGTATAAATTGATTGATTTTCCACGGATTTGATGAGGATCCCATTGAACTGTTATAAATGGAATCTCCATTGAATCACACATACTCTGAAGATGCATTGAGTTTAATCGATCTAAATGTCCAAAAATTGTTGTTATTCCTTTTTCGAATAAGCTGCAAACTATAAATTATAAATCATAAGATTTGTCCGTTTAAACCTTGACATTTTTTGAAAGGAGTAATATTTAATAATAATAATTTATGAAAATTATACTCTTTTTTATACTTTTGTTGACCTAGAAAAAATAAGATAACTAAACAGAACCAATGAAACTGGTTTAGTAAAAAGCTTTATTATCAGCCATAAACTCGGAATATTATTATTACAAATTTAATCCCGTAAAATATGCTACACAGAATCATCTACTGCGTGCGAGGGTTCTATCTCTGTTATTTGGAAAATATCGAAAATTTGCACGAAGCTCCATTTTCGAAATTTTCGATAATTAGTTTTTTTCTCCCCCTAATTCACATGTTGACATTAATAGAACTAACAATTTTGCAATCGTTTGATTTGAATTGATAAAATTCGTAGATAGTTTTATTTGTAGATATTATTCAACATCAAAGCTTTATTCTTTCTCTTATTTATTTTTTTTTGTTTTAAGTGGAATTAAAAATTTCATTTTCTGAGCAAAGTTCTTTTTTCTATATTTTTTATTTTCATTATTTTTAGAATTAATGACCGATGACAATTA
The DNA here is from genome assembly GCA_949152435.1 of Gastracanthus pulcherrimus. Lineage (NCBI taxonomy): Eukaryota > Metazoa > Arthropoda > Insecta > Hymenoptera > Pteromalidae > Gastracanthus > Gastracanthus pulcherrimus. Next base: position 106,949,998 of record OX424573.1, read on the forward strand.
TTTCTTATTAGTTAAGTCGCTCTTTTAATATCGTTGTAACATATATTAGATTACAGAGATAATTTTTAGATAAAAATTAACATACAAATGTTTGCAAACGTTGTACATCCTCAACTCAGGGAAAAAATAAATGATGAATGGTATAAATTAATATTATTCATTATAGTTTTTTTCATTCAGTGCAGTAAATTTTACCGTGAATCAGGGAAATCTTTACCGTAAAAATTTACCGTTCATCGAGTTAATTTTTTCCCTGAAGTCAGAATGTCCCGACATTTACAATGATTTTGGTAATTTGGCAACGGTAATTTTTATCAGTAAAGTCTCCCTATTAATACATAATAATGCATTGAAAACAGAGAAAGAATTAAATTTTTTTTTACATATATATCTGATTAAAGTCAAGCAGTTCCCGATATATTGTCAGCCAATCAAATTGTAATATGTTTATATACAATCAGAATATATATTACCGCTAAAATTGATGAAGCAGTTTAGGAGTCATTCATAAATTACGTCATACTATCATTTTTAGAGCCCCCCCCCCCCCCCTACACGTCACATTTTCGCTTGTGTTTCTATGTCTTTAGTATACACCGTCACACTAATAAAGACCCCCCCTCACCCCACCATGTGTTTACTTTATAAATGACCTCTTCTGAGATCTCATGCGTAAAGAGATAATAACAATTTAAGGGGCAAGACTAGTTTCTCACTTTCAAAAAATCGATTTTTTCTTTTTGCATTTTTCGATAGTTTAACATGTAAAGAATAATATCCCAAAATATTGGAGTAGGATCTGAAATATTATTGAAATTGCAGGCTGCTAAAGCGAAGCCACTCGGCATCCAGGTATTTAATTTTATAACATAAAAATCAGTAGTTAAAACTTTAAACGCGTTTTTCTCGAAACTGCATTTTTCAAGATGGCTGCAGCTCTAACTCGCGACCAAATCGATTTGAAAATTTTAGGGTATACTCAGCACATGTTTCTACATACCATGAACTAGGATCTCTTTTAATTAATTCATTAAAAAATGCAAATTTGCAATGCAACAACGGAACGTGTATCTTATTCAAAATTCGAAACTTTTTATCAAAACGCCGCCATTTTGTCAATTTTTAATTTATTTCACAAGTCCTAATTCATGGTAGACAGAATGTTATCTAGTTTAACGCCGTTTTTTTTTTTTTTTATTTTAGACACTCTTACATCACTTACAACTGCAGCCATTTCGCTACTTTTTAATGGACCTACAAGAAATGGCTTATATCTCGGCTATAAGTCCATATTTCAACGTAAAAAAATGTGTAGAACTACATTTAAATGATGATAAATACAGTCCAAAAAATTCCATAACATTTGGCCGCATAGATTTTTTTAAATCCCAGCACGTATGTAAAAAATCCCAGAAAATCGACTCCATTTTCAGTACTAGAAACTAGGCTAGCCCCTTAATTAAATATATATCGCGGTGCTCAAGAAAAACTTTAAATAAAAAGTATTTGTACGTTCAAATTTCTTTTTCCTACTGATTTCTAAACATACTTGAAATATGTTTACATGAAAATTAAAATTTTTAGATTGGCAGATTTGAAATAAATTAGAAAAATGTAACTTTTAAGAATTCTTTTTAAATAGGGTGTTTACCTACTTATGTACCCTCTGGAAAATTTCTTTTGACAACTATCAAAATATCTTTTAGCTATGTATCGATTTAGTGATAATGAGTTTGAAAGAGCTTAAAATTACGTATCTTTTGTGACCCGAATTTTTTTTAACTATTTTGCTTTTTCTCTTATACACGGAAACATCGAGTTTTTTTTAAACGATTATATCTGGGAAATATATAATGGAACTATATTGAATAAAAGTGTGATAATGAAGTACGCTATTCAGTAACATTATTGCGCCATTTTATTTTTCTCTTGCCGATAAAAAATTATTTTATAAAAACAATCCATTTTCTATGTCGTACGATAACTTCAGTAAAACAGCAGTATTCATTTTCAAAAATTTCAGAAAGGTAGCTTTTAACCATCTCTTGGCTGAGTTCTTTATCCAGATCATGAGGGGTTTTATTTTTAAAGATATTTGAGGTTATGCTTTTTTTCAAACTTTTTTTTGATTGCTTATATCTCGAGAACGGCGCGGTAATTTGTTGTCACCTGAGGCTAATTTTTTCCGTTTCTTGGTCGCTTCCAGTAATAATATTCACTTTTTCATCTGTTAAACATTGGAAACAATTTAGTTTATTAGATACTACTATTTATGTGTATAAGATGTATATTATATGTATAAGAAAAAAAAATATTTTGAAAATTTAAAGTTTTTTTTGGGAGTCATAGACACTATTCGATAAATGTCTTATCAAAGTGCTGAATTTGGACATAAATTGATCCTCGCACATACAAAAATTCAGAAAATTATTGAAACTTTCAGAATATATTCTTTAAGATATTTTCAACAAAAATTCGCTCGTTTTTTATTAATTGATACTTTAAAGTTTATTTATAATACAATATTTAATAAAATATCGGTAATTATATAGCAATTTTGAAACCAAATTACGTATATTTTTCAGAGCTATATAATAAATGATCAAGTCATATTAAAAGCGAATGTTAGTTATTTCTAGCTTTAAAAATATGATAGAATTTTCTTATGAGTGCAGGACAATATGGTGTGTGCGGGGGCTATTTTAAATATAGCCCATTTTCACTAAAAAATAATACATTTTACTGAATAACTTTGAATATGTAAAGTAAGACGGGGCATTACTGCGGAATAGTAAATATTCCTTTAAAGATTAGTTATTATCGCTTGATTATGGAAGAAAACACCTATTTTCTTTTATTTATTCGTATAAATACAGAAGTCGATCGCAGTAATACACATTACGTCTATACTTGAATTACTGTGGGTTCTAACCTGTGAATTGTATACACAGTAATCGCAATGCAGTAAATACATGCCGAGCCGCAGTAATATAAACTAGCTACAGTGAATGTTTTTAAAGGTTTTATTTAAAAAATACACGTTTTGGAACCTCTCCTTTCTTATGAATTGATTCTTGAAATGCTTAGATTTGATCTAGAATAAGAATCACATTACTTGTTGGTCCACGCGATATTTTCAACGCTAAACTTAACATAACCAAAAATTCCACAGTAATACCCACACTTACCCTAGGCTAACAAAATCTGAAAATTGCTGTGTCTTTATATAATAATAACTAATATTCCATGTAAGCCCCAGATTTTTAAAATATAATCCAGAGATTTTATTATTCTGAAATCAATGAGGTAAATTATTTTAGAACGTTTGAAATAATATGATAGTGTAAATGCAATTGAAATAGCAGAAAATCATCTTTCCTCCCGGACACGAAATTTTTTATAAACTATTTTCCTTCTTTTGTTATACACCAAATCGTCATTTTTTCAAACGGCGATATTTTGGATACATATGATGGTAAATCTTTATAAATAAATTAAGATGGAAAAGTTAGCTTTCCACTATTTCATGGCTGATGAGCTCTTTAAGAAGAATATGAAGTCTTTTATTTTTGAAGATACTTGAGGTTATATTTTCTTTATTAATTTTCGATTGACTATATCTTGGGTATTAGATAAGATTCAAAACTGAACAAGAAGCTAAAGAAACAACAAAATTGGATGGGCTACTTGAAACTTCAATGACAAATAGAACATCATTTTCTTTAGTTGAAGTCAGCAGTTCAATTTTCCATCGAGTAGGAGTGTAGAAAAATTCGCGAAATCTTAGGGACCCTCCTTAAGAACGTTTGTCATCCTCGGTAAACTTTATCAGTGATAAGGTTATGAGGATTTTATGTTAGAAAGACTTCGACTTCCTTGGTTATTAAGCAATTTAGTAGTAACAATATGAAGGATCTAAAGCAATTTCAACTGATCGGCTTTCGGTTTTGACTGACTTTTACTCTTCCAAAAATAAATCCCAATGTGAATTGGCACAGTTGGTTGTACCGTGTACAGCAATCTAGAGCTAAACAAGGCTATTTTCCAAAAGGAGAATGTTACCGTCCTGCCTAATGTGTAAAGAATAGGTTGATGAATTATCTTACGTCATTGCGATATCCTTACAAACCTACCTTAGTCTCTCCTTTGTAAATTTTGCAGATTCATCATTGTTACATTATAGTGTTAAATGATGCTTCACAAAGTGAAGATTGGAGTTAAGAATAGATGAAGTTTATGAATTTCTGGTATAAACAATAAGTAATATACAATAAATAACAGACAATAAACAATAAGAGAAGTGCAGTCCTTTGATCCCATATATTTTGATTCCATATAAGAAGTTCATTTTACCTATAAATAGACACTGACTACGATTTAAATATTTGGGTTGTCAATTCGAGAGAACCGGGAGGAGGACGATTCTTAATCCTCACTTTATTGCAATATAGATCAAGGTGATGGTTAATTTTGAAATGATTATTATTTCTTTTCAGAAATAAGTTTTGTGAGATAGAGTTTAAGTTTAAAATAATAATGTTTTACGTCCCGTCGATTATTACTGAACAAAGGCAAGGATCATAATGAATTTATAATGATGGCTATACTTTGAGTAAGTTAAGTTAATTTTAAAATAAAAAAGAAAATGTTTCAGTTTCCTCGCAAACTGGCCTCATACGGTGATAAAAACGTAAAGACGTGGATTTGTCATCATTAACATTTTCCTTGTTGGTAAATATGTATCGATTAAATTAATAAATGTTCTTTATTAATAAAAAAATGTTATAATATTGGCTATATGAATTTTATTAATTATTACATTTTTTTAACAAAATAATTCCCAAATGTAAAAATATGTATGACTATTGTATTGTATAGTGTTAATGTTCAGTTTCCATTAATTGTCTATAGGTGTGTCCATTTCTAAATACTGATCTATTGCATCTACTTTTAGTCATTGGTCGATGGTAGTTTTAGAGGTATTTGCAGGTTGGTTCTGAATTACTTATTTTACTGTGTTATCATTTGACTGAGATAACACTCACATTGTTATTGTTGCTTAATGTCTTTGATGAAATTAACAGCCGCTAATAATTCTTGCATTGATAGTAATGGCTCGTCAGTAACTGGTATATTAGATGTTATTATGGGTTAATTTGATATCTGATGTTTGGTAGTGTATATTTTAGTAAAAGTCCGTGGCCTTCGTGAATTTTTTCGCCAGGTACGATCATGTAAATGGTATATATGTGTTTTTATAAATCGTCCACATACCCAGTTATTTTTGACATTTGATGATTATTGGCTAAGTATTGAGGTTTGTTATTGTACTCTGCATATTCTACCTTATAAATTGGGTTGCTTTATTTTATAGCCGTAATGGCATTTTCTTTTTTATAATATTGTAAATAGACAAACGATAATTTTCCTCTTTTGTCTCTAACCGTATCATAATAGTTTAGTTTACTATATTGTAAACAATGTCTGAAGAATGCTTCGTCTTTTTGTCTATCACTTCCGATTCATGGTATAAGACAGCATAAGCGCTGTTTATCTAAATCTCTATTTGGTTGTTCACGAGTGTGTGGAATATGTATTTCAGATTTGACCTTGGTGTTTGTGTTTCAACTTCAACTATGTCTTGTTCGTTTTGCAATTTTAGAAACTCTTGAGCATTCTGCACTATTTGTTGAATCTCAAATGTCAAAATAGTGTATTTGTTATTTTGTTCAGTGTCTTGTTTTATCTCATTTTTTATAGGAGTATCAATTTCCTAAAAAAAATCAATTATGCTTGAGGGTGTGGTGTCTTGATTGAAATCTACATGTACTTCATTTGGTCCATAAGTCTCATGTTCACTGTCCGCCATAATGATTATCTATATTCTACAAAATACAATGTTAAGATTTAAGCTGTGCAGGATTATATTGGATATATTAATGTTAGTGTTTCATCTATTTTGCTTATGATCTTATGCAATAACACTCCTTTATTGGTCCATGAGCGTATTTTTTGGGTATATCTACAAGGTCAGTTAATAGATTGTTATGTTTCTGCAACAATTTGGGATAAATTTCAGTAATATTTAAATTTATTTCGGGTCTGTAAAAGTATTGTTCTTGGCTTCGTCTACTTTGTTCACTAATTAAGTTCACTTCTTTGGTTCTTCCTGTACATACTGTGGTCATTCGACCTATTCTTACTCCATTTATTTTATTTATTTAGTCTGGCTGACCAGTACATGTAATTAGTAAAGGCTCTTCTCGAATTGTAGAATGCAACCAGGATACGTTCCTACTTTCAGGTAATCTCATTGGGTTAGTTTTGTAAATAATTTCGCAGTATTTTAATCCTTCTACGCTAGGATTAAGTAACATAGTAATTTCAAACATAGTAATTTCAAAGTAAGAATTCAATCCTATTTCGTTCAGTAGTCCCTGTGCAGGGCATATGTAGGAATAGTGTGTTTATAAGCAATTAAGAATAGTCTCGTGATTAAACTTTAAGTTTCGTTTTTTATTTTGACTGATAGCTAGATGGGTATGCGTTAATTGAATATAGGCTGAGTCTAATGTTCGGTTTTGATTAATTTGTGTTACTGATAAATGATGTATTTTGTAAAGATGGCATGGAATTTTCTCTACTAAAGGCAAATGTAGTCCTCAACCTTATCGCGCAAAGCGAGGTCTCGCTGGTAATAGCAGTACCCAACTAATATTGTGCATCGACTTATGCTTGTTATGCTATAAATGATTTAGATTCTTTGATATTTCTAAAGACGTTATAATTTTGCATTGAATTTTTTAATAAATAACAATAAAACAGTTAGATTAAAGAATATTACATACAAATTTTGTAATCAAAAGTTACGCGGCTAATTTTATAAAGTAGCTAGAAAAACTGGCCATAAGAAATAAAATGAACATCGCGGGCAGCTTTGCTTGCGTTATAACTGAGATTACGAAAGATTTGTGTACCTCCTGAAACATAACCTTCCAAAATCCTAGTTAACACGTAGCCAAATGGTCGAAAGTTCCCCGCCATATTCAAATATGTTTTATCCAGCTAGTGTATACTGCATATGTTGACATTACAAGCACCTTGCAAGGTGTCATTACAGCAAAACAGTATATTTGGTTTTCTAGAACGAATATTATCCATTGTCGTGTTTAACTCTCATTATTGTCGCATACTTTGAAAGGAGCACATGCATTTGATAAATAGTTCAGTCTATATAATTTTAATTTTCCATTATCATAATTAAACATTTTCGGACGATAGGTAAGTGAATTCTTAACTTTTATTTGGAAATGTAGCTAAATTATAATTCATTTTTAATATAAAAAAATACTAAATAAACATTGAAAGTATATGTTTACTGCACAGAATATGATTAGATATTGTTTAAAAATTATTTCTGATAAATTTGCTACGTATTATTATTTTTTGTGCCAAATTAACTTTAACAATATGTAATTAGTAGGAAATTCACGTTCTTTACGTTTAACTTCGAAAAAGTAATGTATAAAAATTGTAAAAAAAAACTGTTGCAATGCGGGAAAATATTAAACATTATGTTAACAATCTTTCTGTCTATATATATACAGATTACATTTTTTTTCTATAACTCGTGACCTTAAAAAGTGAATATAACACTAACTTGTTTAAATTTAAGGGGTTAAAAAATCCTAAGCATTAAGGGTAGAAAAAAAATTTACAGTTATTTTAAAAAGCGACAATAACACTAACTTGATTAAATGAAAGGGGTTAAAAAAACCCTTAACTTTATATGAAGGGCAGAAAAAAATTTAGTTATTTTACATCAACATGAAACGATTACAATGCTTGGTAGTATTTCGAACTAATAATATAAATAAATTAAAATGTATAACTATAAAATAACGTATCAGTCATAAAAAACGATATAGCGACCTCTAAAAATTTAAAAAAATCTGATAATATTCTTCGGTTCATTTTTTATCAAAATAAAACTAATTTCACTTTATGGATTTTAAATTAAACATAAAATGGATTTCATGAGAATCCACACCCTACTTTGGATAATATGTGTGCTTGTTGAACCACTAATTGTATAATAGAATAGTCGTGAATAGTTTATCGATTTTTTTATTAATTAACTCAACATCATTTTCTGTTATAAGTCCAAATATTCTTTCACTTAAACTATCGATTACTCCAAGTGGCATCATTCTTCTATTGCGCATGGTATTTGATTCATGTCTTTGATGATAATTGATTTTCCCTCGTTTTCAAAAAATCGACTTTCCAAAAGTGCATATTCTTGTAGTAAATATATGTAAAAATGTTGTGGAAACTATTATTTTGGTCAGAAAAATTGAGAACAGGTAAAAAAATGCAAATCTGTGCAAGAGTATCGAGTGCGCTAAACGTACATTTTTCGCGTTTTTCGGTCCTGAAGTGCAGCCAAGAAGCTTCTAAAGAACACAGGGTGGCCCTTAGAAACGCTAGGGTGGAAGCGCAGGACACCTATGAGGAAACTGAAGGTCCAATATATGGAGCAGGCATCGCCGATTAAGGGTAAGAGGTTATTTTCATTAAAAAATCATGATATTTTCGGTGTATTTTAGAAAAAATACTTTAAATGCGTTTTTCTCGAAACAACATTTATTGACCTGGCTAACATGATTCAGAAAAAACTATTGGGCCGATCAGGCTGCAATTTGGATATATTATTCTACACATGTAAACCTTCAGTTTCCTCTATCTTCAGAATTATGTTAATTGGTTAATAATTAACCCTTTATTTAAACAATTAACGTTAAAAAAAATTAACAATTTTTCAAGTCGGCCATTTTGTATTTTTTTTTTATTTGAAAAATCCTAGAGGACACGATAGCGACAACTATACCTTTCACTAATAACCACGATTTTGCTTTCTCAAAGATAAAGCTTTATAACGATGATTTTTTTGAAATCGGATATTTCGATGTTTTTCGATGTTTTTGAGGTCGCTGAATCGAAATATGTAGGTATTAAAAAATGTGTGTGGTCAAATTTTGTGGTCGGCCTAACTTTTGATGACCACGGTATTTCGGGCTGAAATGTTACAGGTACATCAGATATGACCTAATATAGAACTAATATAGAACTGATTAGATTTTGGAGCTAAATATCTTCTTATTTTTGAAAATTTTTAAAAATTAAAAATTTTCAAAAAATTAAAAAAATTTTTTTTGTTATTTTATACGTTAAAATACGTCTAAAATATACATAAATTCGTAAAGTATACGTAATGTCCTTTCAATTATTATATCTTACAATATCTTTAATATTCGTTTTTCTTGAAAAATTGTAATATTAAATATTTATAATTTGCGAAAATTGAAAATTTATTTTATAATTTTCATGTGTCAAAAAGGGTCATATATTCGTAAAATTCGTGTAATTTTCTTTCTATTGACCTATTTTACAATTACACTAAAGTTGGTTTTAGTTAAAGAATTACAATTTTTAATTTTAACATTTTGTAAAATTAGCAAAAACTGTTTTTTTAATTTGTATACGTTGGATATGTAAAATATACATATATGTTTAAAGCTCACCGAATTACTTTTTGATTGACGAATCTTGCAGTTACTTTAAAGTTATTTTTGTTGAAATAATGTAATTTTGAAATTGAAATAAATTTATTGTTAAGTTATACATTAGGTAGAAAAATAATGTTCACTTATTCATAAACACGGCGCAATTTCCTTACATTTTATATATCTAACAAATTACTTGAATTTTTTTTTGTGAACTTAATAGGATTATAAATTTTGAATTTCGTTTTTGTTAAAGAATTGCTATTTTAAATTTTTATAATTTGTGAAAAACGAAACAAAATATTTTTGTTATTTTATAATTTTCATACGTAAAAAAGATGTATATATTTGTAAAGTTCATGTAATTTTCTTTTTATTGACCTATTTTACAATTACAACAAAGTTTGTATAAGTTACAGAATTACAATTTTTAATTTGTAAATTTTGTAAAATTAGCAAAATATGTTTGTGTTATTATATACGTTTGATATGTTAAAAATATATATACATCCATTCTACACATCATGGTACACACACCACAATTGTAATAGAGTACTTTTTTATGTTTACTTGCATATTCTTATTTTATAATTATACCAAAAAATTTCGTTAACTATAAAATTCATGTATATTTATAATATATAAGTGTATAGTGGGCCATATATAACCAAATTAATATAAAAGAAATGCACAAATTTAATAAAAGTTTAAAACTTAAAATTGTTGTATATCTATATAAAATAACTTTTTCAGTATAAATATTCCATAAATAGTTATGCCTTAAATCTCTATGAGGAAGCATTCTGCTTAACCAGTATAGTCTCCTATTTACCATAATAAGGTTTTTTTCTTTTCGTCATATCTGTCTTTCGATTTCTTTTTCGTATTGATCTAATTTTCACCCGCAATAAATTTTATTTCTTCTAATTGCATTATTAAATCTCGTAGATGCAAGTTGTGAGTCATAAGTTCTCGTCAGATGGTATTTGTATAGGGAAACGTACTATTCATCCGAATACTAGTTCGTATGGTATAAAGTTTGTGGCTGTATAGGAGTCCTTTTCTTAACAGTAGATCTTAGATTTGCATTACTAGGAGTTATATCTTTCGGTAGTGTCTTATTTTCTTTTTCACTCAGTCTATTTCGTCTTTCTTCCAAAACCATTATTTTGATTCTGGGTAAATAATCGTTAATTTCTTCTTCAATCAGATTCCTTGAGAAGGCATCTGCGTTCATATTTAATTTACCGGGTTGATATTTGAAAGTGTACTCATATCCGGTGAACTTAAACATCCACCGCATTAGTCTTTGACCTGGGCCCTTTCTGTTGTGCATCCAATTTAATTGTTCATGATTGGTAAACAATATAAATTTACGAGATAATAGATATGTCCTGAATTGATGCAAAGCGTATAGTACAGCCAAACATTCTATTTCAGTAGTGATGTCATTTCATTTGACTTGGCTTAGGGTTCGTAATAAATAATATAAAGGATGATCAAATTGGTCCTTTTCCTCACTAAGCACGACTCGCGTAATCGGTACCCTTGCGTAATCGAAGGAATCCGTGATGAAAGTGAAAATTTTAATTAAATCACGAATTTGTCAGATATGTTCTTTACATAGATGCCTTTTCAATTCTTCAAAGCCATTATTTTGATCGGATCCCCCCCCCCCCCCGCTAAATTCTTGGCCTTACTTTAATAAATCTGTCAATGATTTCGCTATCGTAGAAAAATTCTGAATGAATCGTCTGTAATAGCTAGCTAAGTCAAGAAATTCGCGAATGTTTCTGGCGATTTGAGGTTTTGGAAAATTTTGTACTGCTTCAATCTTTTTGGGGTCAGGTTCTACTCTCAGATCACTCATGATATGTCCTAAAAAAGCTACTGCTCGTCTCAAAGACTCTACGTTATCGGGTTGTAATACTAAACCTGCGTCTCTCAATCGATTTAATAATCTTCTTATTCTTTGGTCACGCTCGAAAAGGTCATTTGCATATCCTACTATATCATCAAGATATACAAGCATCTCTATGTTTTGCAAGCCTCGCAAAACATTGTCCATAAGCCGTTGGAATATACTAGGAGCATTTTTAAAATCTTCTGGCATACGTAAGTACTGAAAATGAACATTTTGCGGGGAAAATGTGGGTTTACAGCGATCCTTAGGGTGTAGGGGTATTTGTTCGAAACCTGTAGCAAGATCAAAGGTCGAAAAGTACATTGCCTCTAGAAGTTGATCAATTATGTCGGCTATATTTGGTAAGGGATACGCGTCTTCCATGGTTTTCTTGTTTAATTCCGTAAAATCGATAACGACGCGCCATCTAGAATTTCCTTTACAGTCTGTTTTAGAAGTTGAGCCACCTGATTATGCATGATGTTAATATTGCTGGCGAATGATATTTCATTTAGTTACTTCGTTCTTATAAACATTTGAAAATACTACGGCTTATTTTACTCAAACAGAACCTAAAAATATTGTTGAATTTCAAATTGTTTGTAGAAACAACGCAACAGACTGGAAAGTTCTTCGATAATAATATTGATATGATGTTTATCAAATTCGAATTTCAAATAAATTATAAACAATTGTAGATATACATGTTATACATATATATGTTATACGTATACATGTTATATATATATATATATATACGTTGTTGTCGTTGTCGTTGACGTTGTCGTTGCCGTTCTCGTTGCCGTTCTCGTTGTTGTTGTCGTTGTTGTTGGTGTTGTTGTTTTGTTGTTATTCTTATTATTATTACTATGTCTGCCCCTGCCATAGCGCCTCGTAGGCACACGCAGCGGATACCTAGGCTACGCGACCAGACGCATCCCCAGGTTGTGGATGGGGGACTGGCCTCTATAACTGGTTGACTACGACTAAATTGAATAAACAGCCCAGGACAATAGCCCACAATTCACAAACATTTAGTCTTATACTATTTACGCTGCACTTACCACACTCACTACTCTGAACAAAATGCACAAACATCTTCTCTCGGGCGGGCGACACGACTGGTCGTGAGGCACATGCACAGAAAACCGTCTGACCCGATTGTTCTCGAGCCGAGACACGCTGGGAGTGCCTGGATCCCTATCGGTTGTTCCCATCGGCATGTCGAAGGGCTGATGTGAGCCTAGCTCTGTTGAGGCGGTTAGTTTCGGCGTGGGATCAGAGGCCAGTCTATTCGAATCCTGATCAGGAAGAGCGTATTGGGCAGAGGGATCGGAATCCCGGCAACTTCGGGTGACCCCTGGTCCGTCCGTATAATCCGGGACAGGGAAAACGAAGGTTGGGCCTCAGGGATCTGGGGTTGGATCAAAGTCTCCGACGGTGTACCCATTCCTAGCTATTTAGGCCCGCCCCTCTACGCACGATGCACCGGTTAACAATAAAGAATGAAAATGTCCCAACACAATAAAGAGATGAACCAGGAGGTAAGTAAATCCCAAACCTGCGAGGAAGCAATGGTGGTAGTGGAGCAACTTCCTTCACACACATTCCAGGGTGGCATACAACATTCCAGCCACTTGCAGATAAGAACAGTCGAGGAGTTCGTAGAGAAGGTGAACAAACTACTCAAAAAAATAGGAAAAAGGTTGGACAGGCAGCCTGGTATCAATACCTACATCAATCACAGCTTACCCACCCCCGTCGAACTTATGGGGTCTTGGAGGGACTGCCTACTCACCAACACTGAATAGTACAGCGACATATACACTCTGGGAGCCGCGGTTATCGCAAGTCATCGGCCTCAAAATAAGAGCATGCGACCTCAAGAAGGGGACGAAGATAGTGCTGAGTCATCAGTCATTGTCAAGAAGGCCTAGTGCCATCAGGCTCTCGAAGATCGCCGATATTGAGACGGTCCTCTCGAAGAAGGAGAAAGCTACAGCTAAGAAACTCCAATGTAGTGAGCACATGCGAGCTTTAAAAATTCAAATTGATGAGTAAAAACCAAATCGTAATTTATATTGATTAAATACTAATATTATTTATTTGGAAATAGAATAACATTTATATACTTGTTTTATACTTCTGACTAAATTAATATACAATTAAGATATAAAAAGAAATTTATTCATGTAAAATAATTATTAATGTAAAAATAAAAGTAAATTATGATACACTATATATCACAATACATATATGCATTATTACAATTGTATTCAATCATTATAACGTAAGTTTATTCAAGTTGAGTTTGAAATTTGTAATAATTTGTCTATATGTTCTAGAAATATGTTATAAAAAGAATAATAATATATTCCTAAATAATAATGACATTAAGGGTCCCGTTACAAATGGATCAATATTAAAATCGAACCAAAAAGTTGACAAAAGCGATATTTAACTCTCTGGGAAACCTGGTCGTGATCGAGCTGGTGGTTTGGATAAGTCTTTTAAAATGTAATGTAATATATAAGTTATTAAGCTTATTTACATTAAAATAATTCAAACTAATTTTATTTTATTTTTGAAAGTATTAAATACAGTATTCTTGTATTAAATGATGTATCATTTAATCAATGCAGTAAGTAGTTTTTATACAATACACTCTCGTTATATCGCTAGCTGATATATAATAAAATCTGTTATAATATTCAATTTAATTATTACCCACTAGCCTCCAAATATGTGTTTCAGCTAAAAACGATTTTCTTTTGTTATTTGTTTTTATGGAATATTACAGATTTTTTTCAGTTATTTCTCCATAAATCATAAAAAATTGAGGTTTTAAAAATAAAATAATTAATGTATTGTAACACAGATTCTTGTTACTATTTTATTTAAATACCTGTGCTCCACTCTACTGGAAATACGAATCCCCGTGGACAATCCGTTAAACACAAAGCATCAAAGTGGGTCATAATTCAGTTAACCAGAGTGACTAGGATTAGTTTAAATAAATACTCGTTCACTTAACAATTTAAGTATCGAAGCGTCATTTAAATATATCATCCACTTATCATGCTGCTATTGATGTATATAATTAGTCACACGCCACTATTATAAATCTAAATCAACCACTACGCAAGCCCGCACGTGCGTCGGTTAATTAACGTTACCGCTCATCACCAGTCGCTAGCTATTTAATTTCTTTTAGAAACTTCTTATAATCCTCACTTTGCTACTATCTCAATCCCACTAATAATGCCCTAATTAGTCACAGTTACGAAAGAGAATTACACAATTTGATATAGTTAATTTATTAATAAGTTAATTAATTTATCGTTATTACTTTCACCACCGCGCACTGATTCGACCGTATACATGTCACACAACGGAAACGTTCAATAAGAAATATACATATAAATGTACTTTACCACTAACCAATGACGTCCAAAATCATTTAGCAGTAAAGCAATCTACTTACCTCAGTACTCTGTTCTTGGTGCCGCTGCACAATATCACTCGCCGTTGCACCGTTGATGCTTCGTAGTCGTCGCTCTGCTAACGAATCCCCCCCCCGCGCTTATCTCACCCGATCACTTATTTCAACTTTAATACTCTCGACAAGTAACTAACAACAACAACCAACAACCCAACAATAAACCCTATATCAATCACTATTTCAACAATAAACGAACAGTTTGACGTCAACTACGTGGAGTAACCTGTGGCCGGCTGCTGGTGTCGGTGCGTGTATTTGCCTAGGTGTGTTTTCCCGCTGTTGCGATCCTCTCATTTTCCTGTTCCCTCATGCAATAAATAATAAATCCTCTTCGTTAATAAATAGTGGATTATTAAATAAATTGTCCAGCTCTGGTGACAGCGGTTCTTCGGCTGTGATTGAATGCCCTTAAATTAACTAACTATTTGACGCACAATACGCGTGACAGTACACCTAAATATTAAGGTAACAAACTGTCGTTAGCTGCCGATCAAAAGAAAGAGGAGAATGAAATTGGAGCTCGTTGAAAAGATAGGATATACGAGTATGTTCGAAAAGGTCAGTGGTGGCAAACTAGTGTCTACGACGAAACATTTCGTAAAAACGAATATCCAGCGTTCTTCACCAAAGTCGCTCTAATTGTATTCGACGATGACCTTGCTTTCATCGTGTTGTAATAGAGCAATCGAATACAATATGTTAAAAATTATAAAGTGACAAGACGGAGCTTATCATTTTTCGTTACATGAAATGGCTCAAAGTGAAGAAAGACTATCCAAATAATGTTATTGATGACTTTACAAAAAAAAAGGTTCGCATTCTTTATTCAATAAGGCTACCTTGACCGCTAGAGAGAAGGTTGGTATGGTAGTAGGAAAAGGAAGAGGACAGAAGCATAAAGGCAATAACGATCAAGAAACGCAATATAAAAGAACTACTCAATCTAAACAGAAAAATACTGCTGGACGTTGACAATAGTTCTATGTGTGACAGTTATATGCAATATGCAGTTATATGAAGGTATAACAATTACCTCGATTATATCTATTTATATATAACTTTACATATCATGACAAAAATAAAAATCAATAGACTTATATATGCTTATATGTAGTTATATGTGGTTATATAAGAGCATATGTATAGTTATATATGGCTTTATAATTATATTTGATTCTACATAACTGTATATGAAATTTATATATTTTCAAAATATTCCATATCTATAGCAGTTGCTGAATGAATGTTACAAAATTGATAGAATTCATGTTCCCTTTATTTCCCTGAATTTGCGGACATGCGCACCGCTTGCAGTGTTTGTTCTACGCATGCACGGTGCGGTAAAAACTAGTTTTTTTGAAATTTTCTGAACAGCCATTACAGATAAAGAATTTTTAATGGTGGAGCAAATTCAAACAAAGTTGAAGCAATTTTTAAAAACTTGATTCGTTAAAAAATTTTCATTATTTAGATCAGTATTGTGCTTCGTATAATCGCTAACTGCAAAGATTTTTTACGAAAAAAGTAAAACGGAGCAAATTTTGAAAATTGTTTATTTAGATGCAACAAACCAGCCAAATTTTTTTATAGGTCAAATATTCTTGTAGCTATATAGGCAATTGACTGGAAGGTCGTAAATGCATTACATCAAGTATTACTTAAGCTGTCGTTGTGAGAAAATGCATTTCTTTGACATTTCACTTTTTTTCTCAAAAAATAGACCGTCTTATTACATACAAATTTACAGGAATATACCTGTATATGAAAAAAGTATTCCATACAAATTTCATTGACTTTTATCGTATTGTTTCTGAGTAATTAATGTTGAAACAAAAGAGAATTTTATCGCACATTATAACAACTGAAAAACGACTCATGTGAAATCGTTTACGATCCTACAATGAAGGATTTTATGAGTACTTTATTGTATAAAAAATTCGCTTCCCAGAAACCATTCCTGCATTGAAAAAAGTTAAGAAAATCGAAATCTGAAAATTCATAAATTTTGAAAAATGGCCATAAAAACATAATTATTAGACCATGTTTGCTGAACCTTTCGAGCGCACACTGGATATTGATAGCAAACATCTGTGCAAAGTTTGGGAAAGTTATACCGCAGCTTGAAAGAATGGTGATATGCAACATACTAACACATTCACACACACACACATACACACACAAAAACACATATATATACATGCACACACACACAGACATACACATACACACACACATACACAAACACATACACACACACAGACATATACAGACATTTTTTAATACTAGTCTATTCGGACTCCCCAAGGCATAAAACATGTTTATACGTTAAAAAATACAAAAAAAATTTGACGATGATAAAGTTTTCTCTTTGAGAAAGTAAAAATGTACATAGTACATTTAGAACTATTGTCAACGTCCAGCAGTATTTTTCTGTTTAGATTGAGTAGTTCTTTTATATTGCGTTTCTTGATCGTTATTGCCTTTCTGCTTCTGTCCTCTTCCTTTTCCTACTACCATACCAACCTTCTCTCTAGCGGTCAAGGTAGCCTTATTGAATAAAGAATGCGAACCTTTTTTTTTGTAAAGTCATCAATAACATTATTTGGATAGTCTTTCTTCACTTTGAGCCATTTCATGTAACGAAAAATGATAAGCTCCGTCTTGTCACTTTATAATTTTTAACATATTGTATTCGATTGCTCTATTACAACACGATGAAAGCAAGGTCATCGTCGAATACAATTAGAGCGACTTTGGTGAAGAACGCTGGATATTCGTTTTTACGAAATGTTTCGTCGTAGACACTAGTTTGCCACCACTGACCTTTTCGAACATACTCGTATATCCTATCTTTTCAACGAGCTCCAATTTCATTCTCCTCTTTCTTTTGATCGGCAGCTAACGACAGTTTGTTACCTTAATATTTAGGTGTACTGTCACGCGTATTGTGCGTCAAATAGTTAGTTAATTTAAGGGCATTCAATCACAGCCGAAGAACCGCTGTCACCAGAGCTGGACAATTTATTTAATAATCCACTATTTATTAACGAAGAGGATTTATTATTTATTGCATGAGGGAACAGGAAAATGAGAGGATCGCAACAGCGGGAAAACACACCTAGGCAAATACACGCACCGACACCAGCAGCCGGCCACAGGTTACTCCACGTAGTTGACGTCAAACGGCCGAGAATGAACACCTGAACATAGACCCATACTTATCCACATACTCTCAAGGCGACGACAGGCAATGGTATAGCGCAGCAACTGACACGATATGAATGGTGTGATGGCGTGCACCGGAGAGTACGGGCAGGTCCGCCCGCACGCGGTCTTTGCCAACTTCGGAGCTGCCGACTGACGCTAGCGCCCATCCATGTATATAGATATATACACTTGGTTAAGTACGGCTGTGATTATAACATTCATATTTCGCGAGCGCAGTGCGCAAGTCGCATCAACGATAGTCACATAAATCACCGAGGACCTGTCCTTGATTTCAACAATTGATGAAAATCAAGGGCAATCAAATTCAAGATAAGAATACGGAAACAGATGTGTGCGGGATGAATTTAGCAACGAGAAAGAAGAAAAATGTTGAAGAGATTTCTGTCCAGCTGGAAGTTTGCCATTGACTGCCCGTGCGTCGAAGTATCGATATCAAAAATCTGTGTACATTTAATATATATTATTTAGTCTGTTCGTTTATTGTTGAAATAGTGATTGATATAGGGTTTATTGTTGGGTTGTTGGTTGTTGTTGTTAGTTACTTGTCGAGAGTATTAAAGTTGAAATAAGTGATCGGGTGAGATAAGCGCGGGGGGGGGGGGGGGGATTCGTTAGCAGAGCGACGACTACGAAGCATCAACGGTGCAACGGCGAGTGATATTGTGCAGCGGCACCAAGAACAGAGTACTGAGGTAAGTAGATTGCTTTACTGCTAAATGATTTTGGACGTCATTGGTTAGTGGTAAAGTACATTTATATGTATATTTCTTATTGAACGTTTCCGTGGTGTGACATGTATACGGTCGAATCAGTGCGCGGTGGTGAAAGTAATAACGATAAATTAATTAACTTATTAATAAATTAACTATATCAAATTGTGTAATTCTCTTTCGTAACTGTGACTAATTAGGGCATTATTAGTGGGATTGAGATAGTAGCAAAGTGAGGATTATAAGAAGTTTCTAAAAGAAATTAAATAGCTAGCGACTGGTGATGAGCGGTAACGTTAATTAACCGACGCACGTGCGGGCTTGCGTAGTGGTTGATTTAGATTTATAATAGTGGCGTGTGACTAATTATATACATCAATAGCAGCATGATAAGTGGATGATATATTTAAATGACGCTTCGATACTTAAATTGTTAAGTGAACGAGTATTTATTTAAACTAATCCTAGTCACTCTGGTTAACTGAATTATGACCCACTTTGATGCTTTGTGTTTAACGGATTGTCCACGGGGATTCGTATTTCCAGTAGAGTGGAGCACAGGTATTTAAATAAAATAGTAACAAGCATCTGTGTTACAATACATTAATTATTTTATTTTTAAAACCTCAATTTTTTATGATTTATGGAGAAATAACTGAAAAAAATCTGTAATATTCCATAAAAACAAATAACAAAAGAAAATCGTTTTTAGCTGAAACACATATTTGGAGGCTAGTGGGTAATAATTAAATTGAATATTATAACAGATTTTATTATATATCAGCTAGCGATATAACGAGAGTGTATTGTATAAAAACTACTTACTGCATTGATTAAATGATACATCATTTAATACAAGAATGCTGTATTTAATACTTTCAAAAATAAAATAAAATTAGTTTGAATTATTTTAATGTAAATAAGCTTAATAACTTATATATTACATTACATTTTAAAAGACTTATCCAAACCACCAGCTCGATCACGACCAGGTTTCCCAGAGAGTTAAATATCGCTTTTGTCAACTTTTTGGTTCGATTTTCATATTGATCCATTTGTAACGGGAACCTTAATGTCATTATTATTTAGGAATATATTATTATTCTTTTTATAACATATTTCTAGAACATATAGACAAATTATTACAAATTTCAAACTCAACTTGAATAAACTTACGTTATAATGATTGAATACAATTGTAATAATGCATATATGTATTGTGATATATAGTGTATCATAATTTACTTTTATTTTTACATTAATAATTATTTTACATGAATAAATTTCTTTTTATATCTTAATTGTATATTAATTTAGTCAGAAGTATAAAACAAGTATATAAATGTTATTCTATTTCCAAATAAATAATATTAGTATTTAATCAATATAAATTACGATTTGGTTTTTACTCATCAATTTGAATTTTTAAAGCTCGCATGTGCTCACTACATTGCAGTTTCTTAGCTGTAGCTTTCTCCTTCTTCGAGAGGACCGTCTCAATATCGGCGATCTTCGAGAGCCTGATGGCACTAGGCCTTCTTGACAATGACTTCTTGAGATGACTCAGCACTATCTTCGTCCCCTTCTTGAGGTCGCATGCTCTTATTTTGAGGCCGATGACTTGCGATAACCGCGGCTCCCAGAGTGTATATGTCGCTGTACTATTCAGTGTTGGTGAGTAGGCAGTCCCTCCAAGACCCAATAAGTTCGACGGGGGTGGGTAAGCTGTGATTGATGTAGGTATTGACACCAGGCTGCCTGTCCAACCCTTTTCCTATTTTTTTGAGTAGTTCGTTCACCTTCTCTACGAACTCCTCGACTGTTCTTATCTGCAAGTGGCTGGAATGATGTATGCCACCCGGGAATGTGTGTGAAGGAAGTTGCTCCACTACCGCCATTGCTTCCTCGCAGGTTTGGGATTTACTTACCTCCTGGTTCATCTCTTTATTGTGTTGGGACATTTTCATTCTTTATTGTTAACCGGTGCATCGTGCGTAGAGGGGCGGGCCTAAATAGCTAGGAATGGGTGCACCGTCGGAGACTTTGATCCAACCCCAGATCCCTGAGGCCCAACCTTCGTTTTCCCTGTCCCGGATTATACGGACGGACCAGGGGTCACCCGAAGTTGCCGGGATTCCGATCCCTCTGCCCAATACGCTCTTCCTGATCAGGATTCGAATAGACTGGCCTCTGATCCCACGCCGAAACTAACCGCCTCAACAGAGCTAGGCTCACATCAGCCCTTCGACATGCCGATGGGAACAACCGATAGGGATCCAGGCACTCCCAGCGTGTCTCGGCTCGAGAACAATCGGGTCAGACGGTTTTCTGTGCATGTGCCTCACGACCAGTCGTGTCGCCCGCCCGAGAGAAGATGTTTGTGCATTTTGTTCAGAGTAGTGAGTGTGGTAAGTGCAGCGTAAATAGTATAAGACTAAATGTTTGTGAATTGTGGGCTATTGTCCTCGGCTGTTTATTCAATTTAGTCGTAGTCAACCAGTTATAGAGACCAGTCCCCCATCCACAACCTGGGGATGCGTCTGGTCGCGTAGCCTAGGTGTCCGCTGCGTGTGCCTACGAGGCGCTATGGCAGGGGCAGACATAGTAATAATAATAAGAATAACAACAAAACAACAACACCAACAACAACGACAACAACAACGAGAACGGCAACGAGAACGGCAACGACAACGTCAACGACAACGACAACAACGTATATATATATATATATATATATATATATATATATATATATAACATGTATACGTATAACATATATATGTATAACATGTATATCTACAATTGTTTATAATTTATTTGAAATTCGAATTTCATAAACATCATATCAATATTATTATCGAAGAACTTTCCAGTCTGTTGCGTTGTTTCTACAAACAATTTGAAATTCAACAATATTTTTAGGTTCTGTTTGAGTAAAATAAGCCGTAGTATTTTCAAATGTTTATAAGAACGAAGTAACTAAATGAAATATCATTCGCCAGCAATATTAACATCATGCATAATCAGGTGGCTCAACTTCTAAAACAGACTGTAAAGGAAATTCTAGATGGCGCGTCGTTATCGATTTTACGGAATTAAACAAGAAAACCATGGAAGACGCGTATCCCTTACCAAATATAGCCGACATAATTGATCAACTTCTAGAGGCAATGTACTTTTCGACCTTTGATCTTGCTACAGGTTTCGAACAAATACCCCTACACCCTAAGGATCGCTGTAAACCCACATTTTCCCCGCAAAATGTTCATTTTCAGTACTTACGTATGCCAGAAGATTTTAAAAATGCTCCTAGTATATTCCAACGGCTTATGGACAATGTTTTGCGAGGCTTGCAAAACATAGAGATGCTTGTATATCTTGATGATATAGTAGGATATGCAAATGACCTTTTCGAGCGTGACCAAAGAATAAGAAGATTATTAAATCGATTGAGAGACGCAGGATTAGTATTACAACCCGATAACGTAGAGTCTTTGAGACGAGCAGTAGCTTTTTTAGG
Source organism: Gastracanthus pulcherrimus (assembly GCA_949152435.1). Classification (NCBI taxonomy): domain Eukaryota; kingdom Metazoa; phylum Arthropoda; class Insecta; order Hymenoptera; family Pteromalidae; genus Gastracanthus; species Gastracanthus pulcherrimus. Next base: position 106,972,427 of record OX424573.1, read on the forward strand.
ACATATCATGAGTGATCTGAGAGTAGAACCTGACCCCAAAAAGATTGAAGCAGTACAAAATTTTCCAAAACCTCAAATCGCCAGAAACATTCGCGAATTTCTTGACTTAGCTAGCTATTACAGACGATTCATTCAGAATTTTTCTACGATAGCGAAATCATTGACTGATTTATTAAAGTAAGGCCAAGAATTTAGCGGGGGGGGGGGGGGATCCGATCAAAATAATGGCTTTGAAGAATTGAAAAGGCATCTATGTAAAGAACATATCTGACAAATTCGTGATTTAATTAAAATTTTCACTTTCATCACGGATTCCTTCGATTACGCAAGGGTACCGATTACGCGAGTCGTGCTTAGTGAGGAAAAGGACCAATTTGATCATCCTTTATATTATTTATTACGAACCCTAAGCCAAGTCAAATGAAATGACATCACTACTGAAATAGAATGTTTGGCTGTACTATACGCTTTGCATCAATTCAGGACATATCTATTATGTCGTAAATTTATATTGTTTACCAATCATGAACAATTAAATTGGATGCACAACAGAAAGGGCCCAGGTCAAAGACTAATGCGGTGGATGTTTAAGTTCACCGGATATGAGTACACTTTCAAATATCAACCCGGTAAATTAAATATGAACGCAGATGCCTTCTCAAGGAATCTGATTGAAGAAGAAATTAACGATTATTTACCCAGAATCAAAATAATGGTTTTGGAAGAAAGACGAAATAGACTGAGTGAAAAAGAAAATAAGACACTACCGAAAGATATAACTCCTAGTAATGCAAATCTAAGATCTACTGTTAAGAAAAGGACTCCTATACAGCCACAAACTTTATACCATACGAACTAGTATTCGGATGAATAGTACGTTTCCCTATACAAATACCATCTGACGACAACTTATGACTCACAACTTGCATCTACGAGCAGGCGGATGTCCGCAAATTCAGGGAAATAAAGGGAACATGAATTCTATCAATTTTGTAACATTCATTCAGCAACTGCTATAGATATGGAATATTTTGAAAATATATAAATTTCATATACAGTTATGTAGAATCAAATATAATTATAAAGCCATATATAACTATACATATGCTCTTATATAACCACATATAACTACATATAAGCATATATAAGTCTATTGATTTTTATTTTTGTCATGATATGTAAAGTTATATATAAATATATATAATCGAGGTAATTGTTATACCTTCATATAACTGCATATTGCATATAACTGTCACACATAATCATGTATCATTGTATATGAATATATATATATATATATATATATAGCTGTGTAAGGCTAAAATTCGTAAATAATTATATATAATAATATACGATTATATACAATTGCATATCAATTTCCTCTTCCAGTATGGACACACCATGGCTATTAGGCTTCTACAGGTATATAGCAGTATTTTAGATGTTGAATTAGATGCATGTTATACTTCTATTAAGTATGACCAAAGGTTCTTATTTTTAAATCAATCCTCCGATAGCTTTTGCGATAAAACCGCAAATGTCGTTATTCTCTGAGTCAAAAGTCATTTCACAACGGTCCAACGCAACAGAAAACTAAATACTAATTATTTCATAGATGATACGATTTAAAGTCAAATAGATTTAAACAATGTACTATTTTATAACTTTCGCTGATCTTGCAACTACCATTTTTAAATGCTGAAACACATAATACATCTTCCTAAACGATAGGTATCCATACTGGGAGACACTTTTTCGAAAACTCAAAATCTTAATTTTTCGTTATGAATTAAGACTTAATTCATATTACTAACTTTGGCCAAAACTAATTTACTATGACAAAAAGATCCATTCATACAACCAATTCCATTAAAAATTTTCATTTTCACTTTAGTACTATAAAGTTACAGCTAGAATAGCTATGGGTGGTCATACAGGGGTACTGACCCCAAATATGTTTCTCGGAGCATGGGAATGATAAAACTCAACCTGAGGGACTAAGCTTCAGTGTTCTTATTTTTAAAATATTTACTAAGATAGTTAAAAAAATTTATTTCATACATGATTGATGTAGATAAATTATCATATATTATTATGATCAATGTACAATAAATTACCATTTATATAATAATATATGTCCATATATGATCATATAATATCCACAAAGATAACATGTGAGTATGTATGATCATAGGTGCCCTATTAAAAACGTTACGAAAATATGATTATTTGAATGATTATACGAATTAATTAAGATTAATTAATTAATTCATATGGTCTTAAGTCTCAAAACTTCTAAAAAAATTATTAATTAAATGATTTTTTATTTGATATTTCTCGTGATTAAACATATCATTAATAATTGATATTTTTGGTATGTACCTTAACAATGCGTGAAGTTATAAAAATTTATTTAAAAATCGAGAAAGATTTTGCTTAACTGTAGGTTGCGATATGTTCCAAATTTTCAGAATTATAAAGGATTTGGTATAATCGTTTCGACTGTCTAAAAGGTTTTTGTATTATTTGACAATATAATATTTACATTATCATGTAAATTTTTGACATTTTTTCAAACGTAAATTTTAAATGTTATATATAGGAGAGTCTCCCAGTATAACCCTCTCCCAATATGGACGCCTCATGGCTAATGATAATAACTATCATCATTCAATACTTAAGCTGGTCGACTACTAGCATCCC